>JACGDI010003579.1:1029442-1064798 GCA_014898725.1 Jacaranda copaia | reverse complement strand
AAAAAAAGTTTATTTATGAAATCTTATTATCATTGAAGAAATAATTTTCATATAAAAAATTTACTTTTTTAGATAAATATTATATAAAAGAATCTTACAAAAATAAATTAATCACGAAAATAATTTAGTATTTTGTTAAAAACTTAGTACTATAAATCAAGTCTTGGCGATATATACATATTTATTAATTAAGTCTATGTTTAGTTTATGTGAAGGGACAAATTCATCATTTGGCACATTAATCCCTATGTTTCTAATTTTAGAATTATTAATCACACCAAGAGGGTGGGATATATAATCACAATACTTTAGGATAAAATATTATGCTTTTTATTGATCATAGACTTTAATTGTGACAACTAAATATTAATTACACTGGATTATATATCTATCCTACATAATTCTACTAAGCAAATGAGACCTTAGGGTTTGGTGTCTCGCTGGGGACAGTGCTCACTTGACAATATCTCCCTATGAAATTGCTATTAAATGCATCTCTCATGTGTTCTTCCTAGTGGTCTCCTGCCATGAAATAAGAAAGAAATGAAGTCAAAATACAAATGGTGCATGAAAATATGAAGAAGCAAGCACGTGTATCCAAGTAAGAGCCATGAATCGAAAAGCAAATATGCTATGTACCACCAGGAAATGTATAAGTAACATCGAAAGGAAAACTAAACAACTTTGCTTTAACAAAACTCAGGCGAAGATCGCAATGTACCTAACTCAAACGAATAAGGGAAAGAGAGCTAGCTACTCCACTTATGGGGGATGCCCTAATCCTTATCTTGAATATAAAAATATATTTATCCTTCCAAGGACCTCTCGAAAAAGACAACTCATACAAAAATGTACTATTTGGCTTATGAAAAAAGAATGAAAAATGATTTATTTGGCACCTTAATTACACACCCCAAACAAAGTGTTCTAGCTATCTAGGGATACTGGCAAACCCAACTACCCTAAACACTATTGAAATCCAACAAAAGACATAAAAAATTAGGTACAAATCGAATTGACTCAAACATGTACCATAACTCCATGCTATTTCTAGTAAAAGAGTGTTTGAAAGGAGTGAAAACTCTTAAGTAAAATAACTGCTAAAAATAATGAAGTACCCACTAAAAAGAGACACCATGTTATCTTGAGATGAAGGAAGGATGAACTTAATTTCATCATAGGCACATAACCTATACCTTAAGAAATCTAATTGCTCTGGTCCAAGTGTACACTTTATTTTCATTGCCTTCGCAAAGCTACCATCCACAACAGAAATACCCTCAAATTCCTCATCAGAAAAACCCTTCTCTTTAGAATCAAAACAAGATAATGAAAGTAACTCATTAGTTCCACCCGTATTGTGAGACTTTTAAGACTCTTCAAAATTTTCTAAAGCTTGAAGTAACAGCACATCCAAAGGAGAACTAACATAAACTACAACACCATAAGAAGGATGACCCCCATAGATGTGAACCAATCCTTGTGCCCTAGAGTGACCATCTTTGGCATGCTACAAGTGCTAACTGTAGGCGCCACGTAAAGGCACTAAGCGATCACACACAAGGGCTCACCTAATGGGTGCCCAGGATAGGCACCTTAGAAGAGCCCAAGGCCAACACTTGGTAGGCACCGCAACTTGGTGCTATGCAAGGAACCAGTTGAGCACCTAATGTTGTCATCACTAGCAATTAATCGACTGGCGAGAGACCTCCACCACGACTCCTTCTTTGTTTCCTCTTGTTTGATCACTCAAAGATTTCTCGCCAGACTTGACTCAAAACTAGACTTGCTCTCAAACATATTTTGACTTGTGAAAATTGTAAAATTTTTACTAACTAAAAAAGTTGTCACAAAATTCACAAGCAAGAAAGTTAGAAAGGAGAAATAAAATAAAGATTCCAAAGAGGAGGAAAGATATAATTACCTTGAGGAGTCATCTCAATACTCCGATAGGAGCCTTCCTCTTTCCTTGTTTAGGATAAAAATTTTCTTCTTTTCATTAGCCCTTTAGATGCTATCGAGTCTATCTTTATGGAGCACCTCTTAGAAATCTTAAAGACTTTGAGTCACACTCAAGCTCAACCTAGACAGAAGTTCAAAACTCCTAAACACCCAATTCAAGAATAGTTATTCATTTAATAAACCTTATTTTTAACAAACTAAACTTATAATATATTTTTGATATGCAATTAAAAATTTTCCTATTGAAAATAGGGCTTGATGATCTTGCTAAAAATTAACTATAAGGTTAATTGGATAAACAAACCAAAAATGACATTAAACCTAAAATTAATTAACCAAGTAAGAGGGCCAACAAGTCCGAAAGACAAGCTAAACCTATAAAAAAGGCAAAAAAAACCTAATAAGCCCAAGCCCATCATGACTAAAAGTTACAGTTACCAAGCCCTAAAGAGAACTTGTGCACAAGAAATCATTTGTGAAAAATTCTCATTGTTGGAGAACCTTCAGCTAGAAAAGATCTCTCTATGCGTATTTTAGAAAAAATGAACCAGCATAATACTATTCTCAGGAAAAGACCTCAATCCATTTCCAAGAAGTATCAGTAATATATGATATAAGTATGTTTAATCTTCCATCAATACTTGGTGCATCTCAAAGCAAACAAACTAGCTCTATTATCGAAAGGATAATGAGTAGCCCACAAATGTGCACCAAAATATGCATCATCTCAAAAAGTATCAATTAAGTCAATCGCCTCCAATAATCTTAGATCAATTTATTTAGAAAAGATCTAATGAAGGTGTGAACTCTTTAGGAGTTTATTGGGCTAAATCCAGTCTAGTCAACCAATAGATTGGTCGAACAATAGCAAATGTTAGGCTATTAAGTATGTAATGAGATCGAGTCCTACAACCAGTAGCAAACGTTAGCCTCACTGAGGGGCCCTCGACTAAGGTATTCTGACACTTAAGTTAATATAATCAACTAGAAGATAAAGCAACATAGTCAAGGCTTTATAGAGATAAATGGCATACCTTACTGAAAGCTGGCAATGAGGTATTTAAAGCTTTCCTAGTGTGGATAATATATCTATGATACCCTCATTGCATAGGAAAGGCCTTGAGGGCCTTTAAATCTTCTCCAGCCATGTACTATTCCAAGTGGTGTTACCTCTAGCTACCTAGGACAAGGTAGTACACTAGAGGTGTGCACTAGCCTCGTGTAGTTGAAAAGAAAACACTGGTAATGGTATGTGCCATTAATGTGGAGGCATGCTACCTAGCAGAGCATTCAATGTAGCTATGAGGTCATCACCTCGGTTTGACCTATTCAATCGAGATAAATACTTTTACAAGATATCTATATGGATTCTAGTCAACAAGGTGTAACTTTGCTGTACTCAAGTCTTTCTGTTTGGATACTGAACAACATATTCTTGATGGTGATTAATCATAACCTGATCAATAGGGTGAATGCTATATAATGAGGTCAAAACCCAGTCAATGATATGGCTAGCCCATAATAGATTGGACTTAATAGGCAATTAGGTAGTCTCACATAATATTTGTATCATGGTCAAGTATTGTTTGGCTAAGCTTGTTAGGCTATCCTATATTATCAGTCTTCCCTACTTTCAAGTCCTAATTGAGAGTATCGATGAGAAAAAATGGGAAATAGTTGATTTGTGGAAACTAAATATTCTTGATGAGGGCTTCAAAGTGTCGACTAGGGTTTTAAAACTTTTAATGCATCTGCTACATTAGGTCATCCAAAATGTCAAGCAATGGCTATATAATTATTGCAGCTATTTAGGATATCATGCGTTGATGCCTATAAATAGGCATGGTGAAAATGTTCATTTTTACTTTTACAGCACTCCATGAGGTCGAGCCAACCATTTTACCATGTTCCCCATCAATTGCATTCTACTTTACACTTCCAAATCGTGTAAGTCCGTCGAAACCCTTTGAGTAAATTTACTTTACTGTTATATCTTGAGCCCATAATATTGCTAAAATGTTGAGTGTATTCCATGGTAATAATAGTTAGGGAAGTGATAGCGAAGCAACTAGGTTAAATGAGATTCTGACCAGGGAAAAGGGCTACTCAACTAACAAGCCTAATAGTTCTTCTTGCGAAAGTTTGACATCTAATAGTTCTTATAAGGATAGGTTACCACTAGGGGTAAGGTTAAGCCAAGTCAACTGCTGGTGTTGTACGATCGACTATTCACTCCCAAGCACTATAGTAAGGTCATATTGAAAGTGACTAGGGAGAATCTCAACCTCATTTGGCAATTGTATCACATTTATTGAGAATATGAGCTAATTATCCCTAGGCTCGATGAAAGGATGCATCAACCTCCTATCGACTGTATTATTGTCTTTGTGGATGCTCTTAGATGTAGGCTTAGGTTTCTCCTTGCCCAACCAACAATCAACCTCCTCACAAGTCTCCAAGTTTACATCACCAAACCGAATTGCTTCTCAACTATATAAAACTTTATAGCCCTTATGCATGTTCCCAACTAGCCCTTGACCTTTGCAAACTTTAGAAACTTTTTTGATCTCCCCATGTCCTAAAAGTCAAGGAGTACTGAGGAGTCAAACTTTTACTATCTCATAGCCCGTCCTCATTGAAAATTCTTAGTAACTCTATTTTCCTTCTTCGTTTAGACTGGAAAACCCATTACTTCTTTGTTTGATCTCCTAGAGCATTTGATTTTAACATACCTAAAGGTTGGATGCTAAGTTATATACAAATGCTTGAAAACAAAACCCTAACCTAGCCCAACATGTTTGTTAGGGATTTTGTTGAGCTTAAGCATATGGAGGCGTCGAGGTATGTGGAGGAGATAAACCTAGTATTGGTAGGCTTATCACTTGCTCAGCTTGACCAGCCCGCTGATGCTCGACTAGGTAGATATCTTCGCTTGTTTTGTAATTATTTCATTTCAACTTTTTAGTCGATATTAATGCATCTTGTTCTTAGTATTATATAGGTCAAGAAGAAATCATGAATCAAACATGACCTCAAGCTTTGGCATATGCACAAAGGAATCAAAAGCATTATCAAAATACGGCTGCTCGTCAAAAAGCTACACCTCAAGCCACTTTGCAACTTCACTTGCTTTATCTGCTTCAGTAGCTCCTCCTACCTAACCAATTTCTAGAGGACGATCAACATTTTCGCTCAACAAAAGTAGCCAGTAGTTGAGTAAATGGGCCTTTGTGGAAAAAAATAACCACTTACTAGAGTAAAAGAAGAGCTGAGGTGCCCAATCCCTCAATCAACTATAACATATTTCGGCGTCGAGATATTCCAGCTAGTTGATTTACCCTTTCCTTAATTTAGGACCGACATGGTAGTCCGCAATTCGATATCCATGATGATTGTGTGGTTGATTGGCTTTGCATCTCTTAAGGTAATGATGGCCAGCCTGTTCATATCTGCCTAGCGAAAAATGTTGGAGCTGAGTCAGAGAGGTATGCTAAGGGCTATGGTGTATCACCGTAACATGGTAAGTGCCTAGTTAAGGGCTACTAGCTGATTGAATACTTTATTATTTTTATTCTTTTGTTGTTCTAATTATCTTAACTAAAATTATTTCTGTGATAGGTTAGCCATCTTGGCTATGATATGTACAAGAGGTCGGAGCTGGCTCTTAACAACCGCAACAGACTCTGAAAATAGCATAGTGAAGTGAATGTGACAAGAACTCAACTCGAGTCTGCTCAATCACAGATTTAGCAAGAGTTAGAGAACAGAAATACATAGCTCGAAGTGAAAGATGCGCAACTGCTAAATATAATGGCTGAGAAGGGCTCATTGGAGGATACTTGTCAAGCCAGTAGCTTAGTAGTGCCTTACATTTTTCTCGAGGTGAGTTTTCTAGGATGTTACCTATCATTCAACCAAAGGTTGTTCAGCAATTTATGCTGACCCCAGCCTTCCAAGATGCTAGTGTCGTCTTTTCTATGGATAAAGTGAAGAATGCCTCCAAGAAGGCTATTAAGTAGTTGGAATATTAAGGTTATCAAATCCATCTTGAGAATAGATGGATCCTAAATTTGATGTTCAATAAATAACTTTGAATATATCCCAACCCAAACAAGACTGCTCCAATGGAGGGGTCTACTGTCATGCTTGTGGTTGAGGCTATAGCTAGCCATCTAGCAAAGCTCATCAAGGTGACCAGTAAGTTTGATTTTGCCAATAACTTTGCTTTTAACATCAGGGATGGTTAGGTCAATGTAACTAATTTTTTCTCTCTAATTAGGCACACATTTATAAATGATGAGGTAGGGCCATTACGGCCAACCCTTACAAACAAGCCAATACCTATTGTGGTGCCTGAGTTAGAAGTTGAAAGTCCATGGTTGTTGTAGTGTTGTCAAGTGGTGAACTTGATTAGGCGATCAATGAGGGTACGTGAGCTATAGAGGCCGAAGGTGCTTGGTCGAGTTGAGTGCTTAAGCTGCAGTTTTTACTCTAATCATTTTGGTTTCCCTGTAGAGCACTTGTTTTAGTACTTTTTGTGCTTGTATTCTATAATCGAATATGTTGGAATTCAAGTAGTAACACTTTTTGATCATTAATGTGTACTTGAGTTTGTTTTTCCTTTTAATGCTTTCATTCTCTTCGAATGCCAATTGTTGATAAATAGCAACATAAGTAATTTAATCTCATATATAAGAACTCATAGAACATAATCCCTTAATGAAGGAATTTAAACAAGTTCGTGGTTGATTTAGAAATTGACTAGCGCAAAAATAATGGAATTAATGTAAGACATTCACATCAATGGTCAATTTGAAAATCTCAAGCTAGATTATTTTCTTCACGATCTAATGAACAATCTTGGTGGTCTTAAATTTGCTAAATTAACTTCAACTTCACGCTCAATGTTGCAATTAGAATAGTTATGTCATTTTGCGCAACTTTACTTTGACTGGGAGGTCAAGTTCTACTTAAGTTTGTTCATTTGCTTAGGCTTGAATCATTAATCGACTACATGGTTGATGCATTCATCAATGTAGGTTAAAGAGCTTTGGTTCCTTAGTTTGAAACCAACATAGGGTTCACTGTGGGGTTGACTCTAAATGGTTAATTCATTTATTAACTTAAGCTAGAATGCTTTGATTTTACAACTTGAAACCAATGTGGGGTCAACTTTAAACTATTAATTCATTTATTAACTTAGGCTAAAAAGTCTTGATGTACTGGCATGAGTAGGTAGCTTTAGAAATATAAGCAATTTATTGATCTGAAGTGATGTGTTAGCACAATTGAGAAGAGACTTTAGTCTTGTTACACAAAATTTTTTGAAGTTCACTATATTCCAAGGTTAATGGATCTCGTTACCAATCATATTTGCAAGTGGGTAAGTGTTTTATTTTTCTACTTTAACTACTGAGTAAGGGCTTTCCCATTTTGGATTGGGTTTCCCCGCGCTCTTCGATACTTAAACCTTCTTGAGGATAAGGTCCCCTATCTTGAAGCTTTTTAGGTGGACTCCTTTGTTGTAATGTTGCACCATCTTCGACCTATATCTCTATATTATTTTGTACGCTTGCTGACATAGCTTATCAATTATCTCTAGGTTGAACTCTCTTTTAAAATCATTCTTAATTGGGTTATAGTGTATCACTTGAACAATATGTTGTATCAGTTCAATTAGGATAACTACTTCTAATCTATAGACCAATATGTATGAACTATGGCCGATAGTCATTTGAGGGGTGGTCCTATATACCCAAAATACCCTAGGAAGGTTTTTTTGCCCAGCTCGCTTTAGTACCTTCTAGTTGAGCCTTAAGGTGGTCTAAGACTATTCTGTTTGTGACCTCTATTTGGCCAATAGCTTGAGGGTTTCCAACTAAGGTGAACTGTTGTTTGATCCCTAGGCTCTTACATTGTGCTCGTGCTTTGGAATTGTTTTCCATTATCTTATATCAATACATTAGGCAAATAGAAATGGCAAATAATATTTTTCCACACAAAACTCTTGATGGCCTCATTGCTTATCTTAGGGATTGCTTCTACTTCTACCCACTTAGTAATGTACTCAACCATAATGATCATGAACTTTTTTGCCCTGTGGTCTTTGGGAAAGAGTCGACTATTTTTATCACCCATTAGTTCAATGGCTAGGTAGTCTGAACGAGCACCAATGTTGCCATGGGTCAGTGAGGGATGTTCGAGTGAACCTGACAAAATAGATATTTCTTGGCAAAGTCTATTGCATCCTTCAACAAAATTGGACAAAAATATCCAAATCTGATGAATCTGTGGGCCAGTGATCATCTTCCCAAATGGTTGCCACTAATGGTTGGAAGTAGGGTCTCAACTTCCTGGCAGCAGTGATCGAAATAAAGGTGAGTTTTTTTATCTCTAGATAGTGTGCTCAAGGCCCTATAATGCTTTGCTACAGTAATAGATAGGTTGATGGGTTCCATTTTTGGTTGAGACCAAAATCAAGCTGATCGCCACGGACAAAACTACTAAATAAACATACAAAACATCCCAACCTTAGGCTTGGTTAGCGTCAGAGATGCTAAAAGGTATTGCTTCAATTTGACTAGAGCTTGTTCACATTGTTCTATCTATTGAAAACCTGATTTTCTTGCATACCTTATGATTTTGAAGAATAGTAAGCTTTTGCCAGCTAGTTGGGCAATGAATCGCCCTAATGCTATAATTCTTCTAACTAAATGCTAGACGTCCTTAACTATTTCAGGAGGCATGATGTCTAAAATAGCCTGAATGTTTTGTAGGCTTGCCTCGATACCTCTTTAGCTAACTATGTAGCTCAAAAACCTGCCTCCTCTTAACCCAAACGTGCACTTGTTAGGTTTGAGCTTCATGCCAAAAGTTCACAGTATTAAGAATGCATAGCTAAGGTTGATTAAGTAATTTTTCTCTTTTTTTTGTTTTGATGATCATATTGTTGGTATAGACCTCTATGGTTTTGCCGATCTTGTTTTTGGACACAAAGTTTATAAGTTTTTGGTAGGTTGCCTCTGTGTTTTTGAGGTCAAAATCCATGACTAGAAAACAATATAAACTATTAGGGACAACACAAGAGGTCTTATTTGAGGTGCCATAAAAATTTAGTAATAACCTTGAAATGCATCCATCATGTTTAGAATATCACAACTAGTAATAGAATCTACTAATAAATTGATACGAGGTAGAGGGTAAAGATCTTTAAGGTAAGCTTTATTCAAATCAATAAAATCATTACAAATTCATCACTTTCCCTTATTTTTATGGACAAGGACTACATTACAAAGCCAACTTGGGTATTAAATTTTGACAATGTATCCTATCTTTAAAAGTTTGTTGACATTCTCTTCAATAATCAGGTATCTTTCATCATTGAAGGTTCTAGTCTTCTGCCTTACTAATTTAAATGAAGGATCCATGATCAAGCAGTAGACGATGATACTAAAGTCAACTCCTTGAAGGTTGGAAGCCTTCCAAGCAAAAATATTGACATTTTTTTTGGGAAAATTGACCATGAGGCACTCTATATTGCTACCTAGATCAATCTTAGTTTTGGTGGTCTTGTTGAGGTTTCCTGGCTCAGCTTGATTGTCTTGAATTCCCCAACAAGCTCGACCCTAGTCTTATCCAACTTTTGCTTCTTATTTTGTTGTCGTTTCTTAGGTTCAACTACTGGGACATCCCCTTTAATTTTGGTCGAATTTTTTGTTCATTTGCCTTGATTGAAATTGTATAGCATCGCCAAGCTTTCTTCATGTTGCAAAAAAGTTCTTCAATTCTAGCGACTATTAAAAACTTGACCTTTATGTGATAGGTTAAGATAATGGATCAAAAATCATTCAACGGTGGTCGCCTATTGATAGCATTATAAGCAAAAGGTGCATCAACAACTAGGTAGTTAACCTTAAATGTTTTTCAATGAGAGGCCTCTCCAAATGATATGGACAAGTTTATGGACCCCTCGAGGATGATTTCTGACCCCCCAAATCTGACTAATGGGGTGTGCACAGGCTCAAATTTTAACTTTTTCATGTTTATTCTCTTCAAGGTCAACAAAAAAAATAATGTTCGCAAAGTTGTTATTGTCAACTAATACCTGCCTAACTTCAAAATTTGCTAATTCAACATATACCAAAAGTAGGCAATCCAACTTGTTATTAGCCCCCTAATTCTCAATGTGAGAGAGGTTGGCATTGGAGAAAAAAATTGACTCTACACTGCTCGATAGTTGGAAGACTGTTCAATCATGGTAGATTTGGTCAATTCTAGCCTCTTTTAGTTCTGCCTTTATGTTGATATGGAGTCCCCCCTACTCAAACCTCTAATGATGGTATCGATTACTCATTTAATGGGTGGGTGGGGATCGTGAGTAGGTTTCTTTCCCTTATTTTTCTTTCTCATGCTAATCGACTTTTCTCTATAGGGAGTTTGATTGGTTACACCCGCTTCTTATTTAGCTTTCTCATCAAAAAATTTATTCAAGTGCCCTTTTTGAATAAGGCTTTCAATCTCATCATGAAGATTGAAATAGTCATCCACGTTATGACCTTTCTACTTGTGGAAGTGATAGTACTTCTTTAATCTTTTCATGGTTGCAATCTCAGTCAGCTTTCTAGGTTTTCTAAGAAGATTATCGTGTTAGATGGTGAATAACACCTTCTTTCTAGTAGTATTGAGGGGAGTATAATTGTGAAAGCATTTGATCAAAGATCGATGACCTTCTTTATGTTGCCTGTCATCTTTCTCCTTTCTCTTCTTCTTATCGGTGTTGGGGTTGCCATATTTCAACTTGTTCATGTCTTCTTACATCATGTACGTCTCAGCTAGGTCAAGCAACTCTTCCATCATCTTGGGTCTCTCCTTAACTAAGGCATTAGCGCATTCCTTATGGTGAAGGCCCAAGAAGAGAGCATCGATTAGAAACTCAATTTAGGGACTATCAATCTTCAAAACCTCAGTGTTTAATATGGTGAAAACGTCACAAAGAAACTCTTTCTCATTCTTTTTAACAATGTGCAAATGGGTATAAGAGAGCTTCGCCTTCCTCTGACTAGCAAACTGGTAGAGGAATAGGTCACACAACTAATCATATGAGTAAATCGATATGGGCTTCAATTTCACAAACCAATCAAACATAACTCCTTGGAACATAGTGATCAATATTTTGGTATGGATACATTCATTGTGCCTATGCAGTTACATCATTTTCTTGAACTATAGCAGGTGCTCATTCGGATCTAACAAGATATCATATTTAGGTAACCCAATAGGAACCTTAGCATCGAAAATGATGTGCTCATCAATTATCTCTTGCATAAATGGCAACTCTTGCTCTCAACAAAGTCAAGGGATGCCATCATAATAAGGGTTTCTCCTAATGTTTCTCATCAAAATATTTTCCAATCTCTTATTCAATTATTATGCCTAGTGGGACATCTCTTCCCATTTATCTCAATCAACCTGGGACATGTTTCTATTAGTTTAGGGCCTCAAGCACTCAATCCTATTACACTACAGGGCTTGAATGGGTTAAGTGTAGTGATCTACTGAATCTATAATTTTTTCCCAAAGGTTAAGTTAGGCTTCGTTTCTTGGGAAATGCCCAGGACTATTTTATCATTGAGTAGGCGGTCCCCTAGTTTCCAGTCAGCCCTTTTATTCTCTTGGAGGCCTTTTCTCATGTTGGGAAGGTTGGGAGTGGCACTAGTTGCTGGTCCAGGGTGGTTATTATGTCTATTGAGAGGAAGTGATAGTTGAGCAAAAATTTGGGTAGATATCTGCTTGCTTATCAACTATATGACCTAGGGCATGGCGCCCGACCCTATCGCACTATAGGGCTTGAATGGGTTGAGCATAATGATCCATTGAATCTACAACTTCTTCTTGAGGGTTAAGTTAGGCTTCATCCTTTAGGAATTGTCTAAAACTGTCTTCTCATTGAATAGATGGTCGCCTAGCTTCCAATTGGCTCTTTTATTCTCTTGGAGGCCTTTGCTCATGCTAGGAAGGTTGGGAGTGGCACTAGTAGTTGGTCTTTGCTAGTTATTATGTCTATTATGGGTAGCTAACAGTTGAGCAGAAATTTGGGCAAATATCTACTTGCTTATCAACTGTATAAGCTAGGGCATGGTCAAGGTGACCACTTATTTTGGCTAGGCGCAGAGGCCCGCTATATTTAGTTCTTGTTGGGGTCAAGGAGAAAGGGTTAGGGACCTTCTGGTTTTCGCTTTTTCAGAAATAGCTTGCCTTATGTTAATTATATTTTTTAGTTATGGACTCAAGTTTTTCACGAGCAACACCAAATGATAAGGGTGTGAATTATTTAAGGGTGTATCAAGATAAATCCAGTCCAATTGACCAATCAACTGATTGAATAGAAGTATTTGAGTATATAATGGGATTGAGTAATATAACCAATAGCAAATGTTAGGCTCGTCGAGGGGCCCTCGACTAAAGCACTCCAATGCCCAAATTAATATAACTGACTAGAAAATAAAGCAGCATAGTGAGGGCTTTATAGAGATGAATGGCTTACATTACTAAAGGCTAACAATGATGTATTTATAGCCTTTATATTTTGGATGATACGTGTATAATGCCTTCGTTGCACATAAAGGGCCTTTGTCCTTACTTAAAGACCTTTAAATCTTCTCTAGCTTGTGTACTATTTCAAGTGGCATTGTCTCCAGCTACTTAGGACAAGGTGGCATATTGGAGGTGTGCACTAGCCAAGCTTAGTCGAAAAAGTGGTACTGGTAATGGCATGCGCCATTAATACGGAGGCAAGCCACTTGACAGAGCATTCAATGCAGCTGGGAGGCCGTCACCTCAGTTTGACATATCCAATTGAGATAAATACTTCTACAAGATATCTATATCGATTCTAGTCAACAAGGTATAACTCTGGTCGACAAAGTATAACTATGGTTAACAATTTGTAACTTTATTGTACTCAAATCTTCCTGATTAAGTGCGAAGCAACACATACTCGATGGTGATTAACCATAACCTAATCTATAGGGCGAACGTTGTCCAATAAGGTCAAAACCTAATCAATAATATGGCTAGCCCATAATAGATTGGGCCATCTCACACAATAATTACGTCCTGGTCGAGTGCTATTGGATTGGGCCTATTAGGCTATCCTATATCAGTATCCATTTTGTAAACTTTAATGTTTGCATAGATCACTTTATATTCACTCACTATTTTAATTGTTAAGTATAGGAGTAGTCAATTGCACAAATAGAGTAATAACACCTAGGCGGCAAAATGGAAGTAAAGAAAAATACATGTTTTTAGTTAAATATGTATAAAAAGTTAAGAAAAGAAACACATGGCAAACTAGCACAAAATATTAAGGAGCAAAGATTAGGTTTGGTATGTTTAAGGCTGGATTTCTCTTTCTTTCTATTATTTTATTTTATTTTGGTTGTATCTTGGAAAGTAGGGTCCATCCTAACTTATTTTGGGTGTTGCTATTACATTCCTAGGTTATTTTCTACATTTTTCCTTATTTTGTTTCAATATTTTTCTCATAGTCATATTTCGACTGAGCAAAGCTATTTCATTATTTGTTGCTTCGAATCTTTTTGGAGTTTTCCTCTATTTTTTCTTTATGATATTTTGAGTTAGGACATAACATTTTGGTATTAGACCTAAAGTTCCTTGGATCTCTTAGTTCTAAAAATGGACGACAGTACCAAGGCACATGACACTTTAGAGAACCTATAAAGGAATCAAGGCGTTAGAGCAATAGTTGGAAAAGTTGCAAAACATTATAGAGACATTTATTAAGTCAATGCAAGATAAGGGCAAAGATAATGTTAGGAAAGAATCCAATATGAGTAGGGGTGATAGATCAACTAGAGAGGAACTCTACATACCATTAACTAAAATTATATGTTAGGGGGCACAAACTAGAACCAATTGTCTCAACCTCAACAAATTGATCTTCCAAAATTTTGGGATGATAATCCGACATTATGGATTTGTCAAAGCAATTGATTCTCTCAAAGCATTTTCATAGATGAGCTCACCAAGGTGGCAATTGTAGCCTATTTCCTCAGGGAAAAAGTTAATTTGTGGTTTATGGAGTATGTGGAGCTAAGAGTTGGAATTCCATAGAAAGGTTTTGTGCTATGTTGCTAGAAAGGTTCTCTACAGAGAGTATGAGAATTGCACTATTAAGTTAATAACTTAGTCCAAGAAACATACATTGCCTTATATCATGAGAAATTTGATGAACTTGAGGCACTTGTAAGGAGCAAGCATCCAACATTGAGTGAATAGCTTTTTTTGGTCTAGTTCCCAACTGGACTCAAGGTTGAAATGAAGTATGAGGTAAAACAATTCCATCCAAAGAGACTTATTAGTGATGTGAACTTAGTAGAACTTGAGAAGTATAAGCTAGAAATGAAGAACCCAATACCTAAGCACCAACCTAAAATCATCATCATCACTCATAATCAGGGCCTCTTTGAATCCCAATCATACAAACCTTTCCAAAATTATTCAACCTATCCAAACACTTCACAAAACTACTTATCTATCCAAACCAAGTTGTTCATAAACCTAAGAACATAACCAAATTAGATAGTAGCATGCCCTTGAAAAAATTGACCACCCTTATTGAATGCCAAGCCAAGAGAAAGAGAGAGAGAGAGAGAGAGAGAGAGAGAGAGAGAGAGAGAGAGAGAGAGAGAGAGAGAGAGAGAGAGAGAGAGAGAGAGAGAGAGAGAAAGGCATGTGTTATCACTATAGTGAAAAATACTTGTTAGGCCACAAGCATAAGCAGAAATAGTTGAAATTGGTTATGTCAGAGGAAGATAAGGACTAGGGCAAATGGGAAATGGATGAAGACATGAGAGAAGAAATGAAAAATAAGTGTAAGTTGTGATTGAGCATCTTAGAAAACATGAGGGAACCACAAACTATCAAGATACAAGGATTTGTCAAGAAAAAACTCTTTCTATTCTTATTGGTAGTGAGAGCTCTAACAACTTCATCAAGAGTTCCACAATTAGATAGCTCAACTATTACTTAGAGAGTACTACCTCGTGGATCATCACTATGGCAAATGACATAAAGGAAGTTGGCCAGGCCAATTGACCTAACTTCAAATTTAGCATGCGGGGACACAAAATTTAGGTTGAATTGTAGGCCACAACTTTAGGAAACTGTGATGTTATATTGAGGATGATTGGATGTGGTAGTATGGATCAGTTACACATGACTACAAAAAGGGGGAAAGTGATAGTTTATGATGGTGGTAGAAAGGTGTATTATAGGTGATGGATAGTGATAAAGAGCGCCAAAAGGAAAGAAGAAACTCTTTCAAAACTCTACCCAAAGCATCCTTGTTCACTTATTTTACATAATTGAAAAGAGAGAGTAGAGTAGAGTGTGTGAGTAGATTGAAGATACACTTAATAAATTTGAAGATATTTTTCGAACCTCAAAAGTAATGTCACCTCCTTAGAGAATAGAATATGAAATTTCTTTGAGGGAGGGCGTTCAACCGGTCAATCAACGGCCATACTAATATTCCCAAGCTCTTAAGGACAATAAGGAATAAAGTGCATGAGATGTAAGACTACGGCCTTATTCAACCTAGCACTACAAGCTCTTTTTCCATCCTGTTTAACTTGTTTCTCTTTCTCTCTGCTTCCCATTTTATCTTCCTTAACTCGTATCTTTTTAATTATTTTAATAACATAACTTTCTCTTTTATTTATTTCAAAAAATCAAATTAACATATTAATACTGTTAAAAAAATATAGTATATTATAGAAAATAAATGAAGATATTTATTCTATTATACTACAAAAAAAAATTAAGTTTAAGTAACAAGACATAAGTATTGGAGGCAAACAAGATGCAAATGTCCTAAATTTAGCTTCATATTCAATGCAAAATATCTCAAACGATGTAAATTATGGATTTGGCATGGACACTTGGTACATCATCCGTTAACAATCCAATAATAAATTGTTACATGCCTGATCTTAAATAGACATGACAAAATTACACCCAACTTCTATTAGAAAATTTATTGCTATAAATTGCATGAAAGCTACGTATATCTATATGTGTCTTCTGGATATTAGTTATACCAAGCAATGTCCGTCTCATCAAATGGTCAATTAATTCAATATCTCTTCATGCATGTAAGGGTGAGGTAGGATGTTATAATCTTAATAAATTTTTGATATGTGTATAAATTAAAAGAAAAAAATTGTATTCCTAAGATGAGGTTATTGATGGCGAAGTTAAATAGGAAAATAGTACATATCTACGGAAGGTAAGAAAGCTGCAACCACTTGCAATTCTGGCATGTGACGTTAAATGATCAGTTACGGGGACCACCTTAAATTTGATGACACGCGTTATCCATTTTCTTCAAATTTTGTTAATTGACTAATAGCACTCCTTGTTTGCCTGTTTAGAATCACTTTTTCATACTTCGGCATGCAGGTTGGGTTTCTGTGCAAAGTTTAAAATCCAGTTGCAAATTGTTTTTAAAAATAATTTTACAGAGTATTTTCTGAAATATACCAACCAAACGCAGTTCTATTTTGACCCGGACAACACACACACACACACACGCACACACACACATATATATATAAATATGTGTGTGTGTGTGTGTGTGTGTGTGTGTGTGTGTGTGTGTGTGTGTGTGTGTGCTGGCAAAATGAATCCCAATATGGCGAAAAAATTATGTCAACTGTGTGAGGCTTTCACATTGGCACGTACAATACAAAATTTTGATATCAACTAATTGAAACTTTAAAATCTGAACTAGAAATTCTTTCATTTCAGTTTAAATACATTTCTCATGGATTTCAATCTCATGAGTTTAATTTCTAATTAATTCCCGTTTTTTCTTTCGTTTTCTTTTTTCTTCTTTTGGCCTTTTGCCCCTAAACATTATTTTAGAAGCGTGCCTTAATTAACGGCGAGTCCATATACATTTGTCTTCCAATTATATATATAATTGCTTATTTTTCTTTTGATTTTCTTGATCAGAGAAAAACCTATACACTACGATAAAAGTGCCAAACAATAGATACAGGCTCCATGTACAACAATTGGATATTATATAATCAAAATATTAGATCGTATTTTGCCATCTTGAAGATAATTTTTGTGTTGAACAAACCGGCATGTATTAGTCATGACAACTGATACCAATTACGAATAGTTAAGTAGAAGAATCGGAAATTGCTTGGCATGGAATCCAATTACTTAGAATGCCTAGCCAATTGCCTATTTTGAGTTCCGAGATTTTCTCCTAGTCGAGAGTCCAGGTCAATGATCCTAGGTTGAGTGCTAAAAAGTAGAGAGTTATTGAGGTTGTCCATTCAATAATAAAAAGATTATAATATTGAGAGAACAGTAAGTGGATATTTATGAATTTGCCTGATTTAGAGTATTCAAGCTAACTAAATCTAGTGGATGAAATTATCATGATTTCGATCACATCCGACTCGGCTCAACTAAACTAAAAATTCAGCAATTTTGGATGTGTAGGGACATTTATCTCATTGTCCAAGTGTATTTATGAAATTTTGTTATCAATATCCATGGAATTTAGTCTAGAGACAATCTTGCTACAACTATGGAAGGGAGTGCCCCATTATGTAATGAAATTTTTGTAACTTTGGATTTACTTATTTGAAGTGAAGAACTAATGAGCTGCTTGATCGGCGGCTATTCGGAACACCTTTCGGTGTGAACTATGAAATAAAACTAATGTTAAAAAGAAAATTGCAGAAATGATAAGCAAGAAAAAGCGACTCGTATACAGTTATTTTTGACACATGACGTGGATATAAGTTTCAAGTTGCGTCGGGCTTACAGGCAATAATTATTATTTTCATCCAACTCGTGGCCGGATAACTTTGGAAGTTCTTGCTTCCAAATCTTTATGTTGTATATATGAAGAACATGCCTGTCGGACTTCTTTGGTTTTATTATTTTGTTTTTCTGTTTTTATTTTTGGCATTTTCTTTCATTATTTTCAATATGGGAAATGAAAAGCTTCCTCACCTTTTCTTTGTATCTTTTTCTTCATCTTAGGAGGTGTTTGGCTAATTTTATATAAAAGATTTTTTAAGTTTCTATACCTTATAAGATATTTTTGAAACTTATAAGATATTAAATCTTATTTTTAAAATGAATAATTGAAATATTCGATTATAATAAAATCTTAGATGTTACAAAATATTAATAATGGCAATTTTGAAATTAGAGTAATTAAAATTAAAGGAGATTGTTCAGATTTTATAAAATAAGTTAAAGTTTCTTTACTTTTTTAAAAAAGCTTATAAAATTCTAATATCTTAATTTTATAAACTCCTTTCTTAAAAAAAATTTACTAAACACTTTTTTTCATCTTATAAGCTTTCAAACATATTACAAGATGTTTTGAGGAATTTATAAGCTCACCCAAATACTCTCTTAATTGTTGTACAAGTTCAAATAAGAATACATGTCTCGATGGTGGAAAACCATTACACAATTCTCTATATATTTGAATCATGAGACTTACAGTTCGTATGAATATGAAGAAAATATTTAATTGATATCCCTTAATTTTTTAAATAATTATTTTGAATCATGATTCACTCAATAGATTAATTCTATATATATATATATATATACATACATTCGAAATTGGAACTTTAGTCATTTTTATAAATCATCAAGTTAATTAAGTTCTTTTCTCTGAAATGCATTACATAGAGTTAGAGTCCTCAATTTTTCTGTCAATGATTTTTTATGTTCGAGCTTAAAAAATTAATATTTACAAGGACCTGGCTGCTCCTCGATTGCTTTTGGGGAGGCTGAAGAAATTGGGCCATTTCGTTTTACAGAGGATGGCAAATCAGTTTACCTTAACCCTTACTCTTGGTACGAAGGTAAATTTTATATTTTCTTTAATTAATTGTTAGCTTCATATATGATTTATTCATTATGGTACAAAATGTTACGCGTGTGAGGATACATTTTTGACTTGACGGCGGATGCTATATACATGGGAGCTGCCACCTCTTGCGCGTGGCTGAAAAAGTGTTGCATATTCAAGAGCCACTTTTTGAACTAGAAAGAGCCAATCTAGAATTTCAACATCTCAGTGCTAGTTTTGGATTGTAGCACACTGTAATAAGACCTCACATTTTTAATGAAGGGTAATAGTAATACTCATTGCTCCATTCCGTATTGACTAATATAATTAAAAAAAATTAACTAACTTATAAGTTCTTGTTAAATACCTCATATGTATTTATTAATATACCTTTTTTAGGTAAATTGATCATAATTTAATTTTAAAAATAATTTACATGTCCAGCAAACTCACGAATCCGTGACAATATTGCATGTCAATTCTTTGCCCTCAAAATCGACTTGCAATATATGCAAATGTCTAAACAGAGTGCATTATATGACTACAACTCCAAAAAACATGAAATAATCATCTTAGGATTAACTAGTCTCATGGAGGTCAATAATATCATACTATATCTTCTTTAATTTTCTATTTCCTACATTGTTCTTTCATATATAATTAATTCAGTGATTTAGTTAATTAATTAATAGAATAAAATGATACTACAATCCTCATCCCTGAGACACATCTGACTGTGTTGTGAGTAGTGAGTTCTTTGGAATTGTTATATTCAGTCGTATGCTCTAGAACTTTCTTGTTATTTTACAGTTGCAAATGTCATATTTCTTAACACTCCTGTTGGAGTGGGTGTCTCGTATTCCAATACTTCATCTTATTATCAAAATGTTGGAGATAAAAGCACTGATAATTACTTCATTTTGATCCCCTCAACTATTATATTTTTCATTATTAGTTAATAAGGCTATTATTCACATATAAAGTTTAAAGCTGGTGTAATATTCGAATGTCTGCTTTATAGCTGCGGATAACCTCGCATTTTTACTCAAATGGCATGACCGTTTCCCGGAATACAAAGGGAGGGAGTTTTTCCTTACAGGAGAAAGTTATGCAGGTACAATTAACTATTACACCCCTTTTCAAAGTAGTCAATTAAACGTGCATTCATAAATACATATGGATCCATTAATTGATCAATTTTTGTCCCGCCGTGAGGACATTTAAAACATAGGCAAAATTGGTTAAACATTATTGAGGCCTGTGCGCCCCACAGAGAGCTAGGTTGTTTGACTAAAGTTATTTATAATATTTTATAAAATTTTATGTTTTATAAAATATTTTTGAAACTCAAAATACTAGGTCTTATTTTAAAAATAAGTTATTATAATTTTGGATAAAATAAGATTTTAAAACTTCTAAGAGATATTAATAATGGTAACTTTATATATAATTAATACAGTTAAAATTAAAAAGTTTATTAAAATTAAAACTAAGTTTGGAATTAATTACTTTTTAGTAAAAAAAATCAAACTCGAACATTTTATTTTGAGAATTAACAAACATTTTAATTAAACTTCTTCTAGGCATTTTATAAGATGTCCCAAACATAGTCTTAAAGTCTGACCAATCTTGTTGCCACAGGACATTTCATCCCACAACTGAGCAACGCTATTCTAAAGCACAACAAAGCAACAAGAGAAAACATCATAAATTTAAAGGGCTTCTTGGTATGAACTCCGTTTTCCTTGACACAATAGATATATATATATATATATATATTTATATAATTAATAATCAATAAGTGTGAAGGCGTGCACATGAGTTTGATTACCTTCTCTTTTCGAATTTTTTTTGGGGAAAAAAATGTGCTGCAGCTGGGAAATGCATTGATGAACGATCAATTCGATCAGATTGGAATATTCCAGTTTATGTGGACACTGGGGATGATATCAGATGAATCATTCAAGAGATTGAATCTAAACTGTGCCAACGAGCCCTACTTGAACTCCTCCAAGGAGTGTGGGGATGCTCATAATAGTGCTGCACAAGAAATTGGAAATGTTGATTACTATAGCATTTTCACTCCCCCTTGCAAAACTTCCAACACAATATTGAGTCTCTTTCTCAAGAGATGGCAGGTAATTTACGAAGCAAATTGTAATTACCTCACATATATATATATATATATGTATGTATATAGCATGTAATTAAGTACAAGAGTCAATTGCTATTGTGGATCCTCTATTATGATGCATGTTTCATTGCTTATTTCATTTGATGCATATATGTCAAGTGTATTAAATATTTTGAAAAAAAAATGATTAATTTTGAATCAGACACACTTGATATGCATACATAGAGTTGAAATAAAAGATTAAACATATATTGGAATAGAGGACTAATCAATTGCTAGCAATTAACTATTAGAAAACTATATGTCATGCATATCTTGTTCTTTACCTTGATAGAATTAAAAAACAAGAATTTTAATCAAGCACATCTCAGTAGAAACAAGGATATTTTGTAGACCAGCATCTTTATATATTTATACGACAGATTTTGCTTCTAGTTCCATATTTAATGTTGTTAACATGCACGGTCAAATTTAGTATGAATCCTCTATTTTATTTTTTATTTTTGTTTTATAAATGTACGTCAAGTGTAGAGAATAAGAAGCGCTCTCAATCAAACTTGACTAGGTAGTAATTTTAGATGATGTTTAAAAATTTTGGAACTTTGAGTACATCATAAGTAGGGGTAGACAGTTTAGTTACTATATAGGTCATAAGAGGATATTTATGCGAAAAGAGAGTTTATTTTAATCAATAAAATTTTATTTGGAGATGTACCAAAAAGAAAAAAGGAGAAGTAAATATGGAATTGAAAGAAGATACGCTAGATATAAAAAGCTAGAGGTGAGTTGTTATCATATTTTATTTTTTTAATTATTCATTTAACTTTAATGGTCTGAAAAGGCTAGCTAACATGCATGAAACATATATGATTTTAGTAAAGGTTGGTTTGTTGAGGGACAAGTACGATCCTTGCACAGAACAACACTCACTTGTCTACTTCAACTCACCTGAGGTTCAAGAAGCACTTCATGTTTACAGTGCTCTCAGAAAATGGGAAACTTGCAGGTAATACATTTGTCTGTAGACCCAATTAACAAATATCCTTCACTTTGTTGCGCTAACAACAAGAAGTCAAGAACTATATGCTTGGCGCCAATATTTGAAACGTCATCCTACAGCATATATACTTGTCTTTGAAGCTCCACCGTTTGCACTTTAGCTTTGTATTAATTTGGAAGGTTTTCTTAGTTATTTAACTTATTTAAAAAAATTTATTCAATCCTATACATATTTTGATAAATGAAAGAATAGAGAGCTTATAAAATGTTACATCTAAATTCAAAGTAGACTCTCACATTATTTGCGTAAAATAAAGTCTTGAAGCACATAAGATATTTAGTAATTGTGGTTATTTTATAATTAATACAGTTAAAATTTAAAAAAATATTAAAAATGTTAAAAGTAAATTAGAAATATTCTCTTATCATTTTTGGAAAGAGTTTATAAGATTGTAATATGTATCTATATATATATTAATGTGAAGGCTTATAATTAGTCTCGTTTTATAAAATAATATTAAACAATAGGATACAATGTTATGAATTTTTTTAAAAAGTCAATAAATTCACACCAGCGAAACATTTATTGTTATTCTTGCTATCTTTTTGCAGCAATGAAGTAAATTATACTTGGAAAGACTCAGCTAGATCCATTTTGAGCACCATTAAAGAACTTACTCATCATGGACTTCGAATTTGGATAATTAGGTAATTTGCACGAATACAATAATATATACTTATATCTTCTCTAGCTCTTAATTTCCAGACAAAATGCCCACGTCCAAGGAATAATTTATATTTTGTATTATTGCGTGACAACGGCGATACAGATGCAGTAATCCCAGTAACATCGACGCGTTACAGCATACGTGCTCTTAAGCTCCCAACGGAGGGTCCATGGAGATCTTGGTCACAAGATGGACAGGTAAGTCCTAGCTCTAATTAATTTCTTCACGGCCTTATATAATGTAATTAAATTAACTAGTTAATTAAGATCATATATATATATATATTAATTGGTACGTGATCATTGATTGATTTTATTATAATAACCACAATAAATTATTAATAATTAATAAGTATGATCATGATGAATTAATAACAGGTGAGAGGTTGGAGTCAAGAAGACAAGGGATTGACGTTTGTTACAGTGCAAAGAGGAGGTCATGAAGTAGCTCTACATAAACCGGAACTAGCTCTCACTCTCTTGAAATCCTTCTTGGCTGGGACTTCTTTGCCCACTGCCTTCCAACGTCCATTCACCGACAACTAATTATTTTCCTCTTAGTTTCTACGTACTGAAATATTATATTCTTGAATAACTTGGAAATTACTATGGATGTACTGGCAATATTAATTAAATGTCACATGTATTATTGTGCTAGCTTAAGCTTGTGGAGTCGTCATATGGTTCGGGACTTTTATAATTTGTAATGCTACTTTGGCGTATTTAGATATATAATTTTAATATATAACAGATCCATTTTGGGATCTCATTGAAACATTTTTTGTGTTATGCCAGACAACTTGATAATTGACAGGAATCACATGATGACGACGACTAAATATTAAAAATAATGAATCAATTTCACCTCATAGATCTCACTTCATCTTTATAATGTTAATTATAGGTAGATCAAAAATTTTTAATTAAATTTATTCTTTTAATTAGTAGGTATTTCTATATAACCTCTCATCTGACAGAAATAAAAACTTATGTGATTCTTTGAAATTTATCTGGCCTCGGACGTACTCCACTATTGGTTAGTGATTTTTTTAACACTACAACACAGCCATATAGTATTTTATGACATGAGCCTTATCGGACCATTAACAGAAATAATCGAACTAAGATTAACATTACCTTCAAATAATTCAAATTTTATTTTTTGAAAGATGCAACTCTTAAATCAATTAACCATTTGTACCTTCTCCATTGGGGTCTCCTTTGCAATTATTTTTAATATTATGGAAGGCTAACAAGAAGAAGAATTTATATATATTTATATATATATATATATCAAATGGAGTGTGGACTCAATATAAGAACAGATTGTTTGCCATCAAATTCATTTCCACGGCCCTCCCACCATAGGGGGGAGTCAAGTTATGGTGGGAAGTCAAGTTCCATAAGATTTGACGTTATTTACATTCAAGTCCTCTACTTTCCAGTGTTTCCCGGGTTCAACACCAACACAAATAACTCAGTCCCTACTCCACCCATCCCTTTCATCCCAAAACCACCCATTAACTCAGTCCAGACCCTCCAATACCCCGGGTCAATTTCCCACCGCACCTCAAATTACAATTCTACCCTTAACGGCTCCCAGTTTTACAATCAGCTCAGCCCTGACCCCAACAGTTCAAGTACATAACTTGGCGGAGAGATTCCTCCGTCTGCGTCCCCTGATCATCGCTGCCGCTGGCGCAGCCTAAGAACCCTCCCAGCTTGGAGTTCAGGACGCCGGCAAACGGCCAGAGATCCGCCGCCTCCGAGCCGTGGCCTCCAGAGTTGCCGGAAAAGAAGCGCTGCTTGTTATGGTTGAGGTTTTTGACAGCGGACTGCAGCTTCTGGCCTTGATCGGAGTGGCTGTTCACCACAGCCACACTGGCTGCCATCCACAGTCTGTTCATGTATTTGTATATTTTGATCAGTATGTTTCTCCCCCTTTCTTATATTTTTCGTCGTACTACAACAGAATTTTCTTTCGTATGATAATTTCTCTGTGAATGCATGAGCGTAGGGAACTACTTATGGAGGACTCCGGGGCTAAAGAGGGAAATTCTCCTGGGTTGGACCCAAAATCGTCTAATTGATAATATTGCGTCATTCCATTATTCGCTTATTGTTTTTAAATATACTTTTTACAATTTTTTAATTTTTAAACTCGCATGTCATATACTAATTCTGGAAAGGAAAGGTTGAGAGAGCATTTTCAATTTATATTATCAAATATTAATTGATTAATTAATATTATTCTCATATATATAAATATTAATATATTGATATCGCTTTGCATATAAGGGTGAGAGTTGAAATTTGAATAATATCAAACTGGCATTTAAATTTACAACAATTATATATTTATCTTTTTTATACTTCAATTATATATTTATTTGAATTTAAATTTATTTATAAAATAAAGTAGAAAAAGTGAAGTATCAATTAAAATATAAAATTTATTTCTATTAAGAGATACGGAGAGAATATACAACTAGCATGGTAGAACTAGGATTGTAAATGGATATTTAAAAATTCCTTTACTATTTGTATTTGCATTTATTTATATAAAATTTATCTACATCAATTTAAAGCGGATATTGTCCCATATTTGATTAATAGATATTCGATAATAAATGGATATAAATATGGTAAATGCATATCTAATCTGTTTAATATCTTCTTCGAATATATATTTATTAAATAGTATATTATTTATATTGTTTTTTATTAAAAACCTTATAATCCATATATGAATATATAGAAATCATAATTGAAGAATTGGGAAGAAATAAGAACACATTTAAAAAGTTATCGTAATATAGAGAAAAAATTGAAGAATAAAGTTAATTAACATAATTATTGTTGGTTGACATTATAATTAATATATTTAAATGTTGTTGTTGTTGTTGTTGTTATTATTATTATTATTAGTCAATTATAAAGTCAATAATTAAATAGAAATTATGATATTTGTTTGATTGCTTCATTTTTAATGAAATTATATAATTCCTTCTATTAATTAAGTTATGTATCTATTATAAATTCATAAATTCATGTATTTGGATATTTATAAATAGATATTTAAATAATTATCTTAAAATATGAACCTAAAAAAATAATTTGAATATGAATAAATTTAATAAAATATAAATATATTTAAATAATTATATCCATAAATTCGAATATTATTTTTAAATACCCATTAAATTCATATGTGAATATAAATATTTAAAAAATTAAATGAATATAAATATAAAAATAATGTATGTGATTCGTTTAATATTTATTCATGTCAAGTAGAGGACAGGTGGCAAGCATATGGTAAAGGAGAGTGCATGAGTCATCTCCATGCGACCAATGGGCAGCCGACAGGTCCTCATCTTTGTCCTTTGCAGTTTACACCAATTGGCATTAAGAGTTGTGGGGCATAGTTTTTATTCTGGGGACAGTACACAAGAAACGAAGAAAGCGAAAACAAAGAGTGGTGGTGTCGTTGGGGTTAGGGGGTGCGAGAAGACAAAGCGGGCACGTGGGCTTAGCCCTATACGAGGATGGTGTGCCCATGCTGCTTCACGTGACAAATTTATCGTATTCAGGATTGGTCAGTCGATGTACAGAGTACACTCACATGTATGTATTTGGACAGTCATGAATCATACATTACTCCATTTACATAATAATGATTTACGATGAATGATTACTTAATTTTATAATTTAAACTATTTGTTTCATATTTTTATGCCAAGAATCATATTCTTTTGCTACATATATCATATTTGCCACGATGTTGATTAATTCTGTCAAAATTTATGCATTCTATTCAATCTCAAATTTATTCTTTTTGATATGTTATAAAATAATATTTTTTGTGATGCTTTTAGACATTATCCTTTTTATGTAAAAATGATACAACACTAATTATAAACTACTATTTTCTAAAGCAATAGTATTCAAAAAATAAGAATTGCATACTTATATATTTAAATTAAAAAGTTTCCCCCCAACTCTAGTTTGTTTGTGAAAATTTACACTATGTTTGGTTCATGGATTCTAGTGAGAGAAAGAAAATAAAATGTTAAGGAAAATGATTTTGATTGTTTGGTTGCTAAGGAAAATAATAAGGAAAGAAAAATTTAGGCAAAAAATACAGTGCATCCAAGAAAAATGAAGGAAAATTCTGTTTGATCTCTTTTATTCTCCAATACATTCATTACTTCTCTTTCCCCTGTAATTTCTTTATTATTTTCTTTAACAATCAAATAAATTTGAAATTTTATATTTCTTTCTTTTTTCTTTTTCCTTTTCTCTAATACTTTACTTTTCTTTTCTTATCAAAATTTTTAAACCAAACATATTGTTGGTGAAAAGTTTTTGAAACCTCATCTCATGAAAAAGAATATATCACATCAATTCTAATCATTACACCTTATTACATTTTTATTTTCAAAAATTACTTTATGTCACATTCTTTGCTATATCTCAAATTCAAATACTTTTGCATTAAAAAAATATTACATTAACTATTAGAATTATTTCTCCTATAACTTATACTTTATAACAACAAATAACTAAATTATATAATTATTTATATTTTGTTCAAATTTGTACATTGTGAACTTAATTAGCTCATTTTTAAATGAAAATATAATGTGTTATTTATAAATTATATTTTTAACACCAACCAATATAGTTGAATAATTTGTTCAAGAAATACAGCCAACATATATTGTAATTAAATCTATAGTCTATCATACGAAATTTTATTTTATTTTACAAAGATTGATAAGGTAATATTTTGATAATATAATTCAATAATTTAGGTACAAATGAAATTGTAAAACTGATTGAACTTTTTATTTTTGAAAGCATTCAATTTTATTATACTTATATAAGAAATGAAATAAATAATCAAAATAAAAAATTATTTAATTTATGTATTTTAAATAATTATATAATTTTCAAACAAATTTTTTTTTAAGGAAAATGCGACATACATACACCGAATTAGAAAATTTTAGTTGTGCCACTCACTCAAAATGTATTTGTTTTATAAAAACTGTAAGGTAATACTTTAATATAGAAAAACAGGTATTTAATCATATAAAATATATTACTACTTATCACATTAGTTATTTTTTATTTTATGAAATTAAAATAGTAATTATTGAACTTACATATATCAAATCTATATAAATAATTGATCACAAAAATTTCTCAACTCAAATCCCACAATCAAATAAGTTCGTAACAAATATTTTGTAAATATTTTCACATCTAAACAATAATTCACAAAAATCCACTTACATCAATTATAATCATCATGCACCACAAAAAGACTAGCTTTAGTAACTGCCAAATAGTGACCACTTTGTGACCATTTTATTTGAAACTTAAAAACAAAAAATAGTAATGGATTAGTGAGCGATTTGTGATGGAATTAGTGACTCCAAACATCACGGTCACTACTCGGTTATTAAATTAGTGATCAATTTTTCTTCGATCACAAAAGTGGTCATTAAATTAGTGACCGATTTTTTCATAGATCACAAAAGTGGTCACTGATTTTTCTTAGGTTACAACCGGTCATTAAATTCTCCAATATCTTTAACTTGGGACCATGTATAGAGCAGTCATAAATATGTCATAAATTCTTAAATAAAATTTGAAAAAAAAATTAATATCCTCTTATATTGACATAATCATCAATTTAATTTAATAAAATATTTTTAAATAATTATATTGTTTATTAAGAAATAAGTCTTCTAACAAATAACAGATTAATTATATAATACTTTAAGTTCATTAGATAACTTATTATATTAATAAAATCAAATTATCTAATTAACTAAATGAATTATTATATTTATATAAATTATATTTTATACCGATAAATAATTACATTTATAATTAAATATTCTAATAATATATTTAATTTACTAATCTATTTAATATGATATATTAATTAATAATCTATTTAATTTAATAATTGATTACATATAAAATTAAATTTAATAATAAATTAATTTTAAATAATTATTTTGTTTATTACTAAATATTCATCTATGAAATAATTATCTTTATTAAATAATTGATTAATTTTTATATAAACATAAATTTGAAATAATAAATGGTCAAAATAGTTGATTTTAATTAAATTGAAATTATGTTATAGTTTAATAATTTTTTTAATGTAAGTCGATATTAATAATATTAACATATAATTATGATTTCATATATATTTAATTTTACTTAATCAATGCTTTCTTTAAAGTAATACATCATTTGTTATTTATAATTCTAAAAAAAAAATATTAAAATACATTATGAATTAAGTTAATTACACATCATTCCATTACAATCTTTACATATACATACATATCATCAAACTATAAATACACACATATATATATATATTATATAAAAAAAATCAATTTCTTCCTACTTAACCAATAAAAAAGTAATTGATTTGACATCTACAGTATAATTTTTCCTCCACCAAAATATTAACAAACTAACAACTCATTTTCAAATAATTTTCCCTATTTTTCAAAAATAAAAACAAACGGTTGGTACTTTCTCTAATTTTTCTCCCAAAAATCCATTTTTCCAAATTTTTTTTCTAGAAAATGCCCAAAATGCAAGGACCTATTCTTCTATGTTTTGATCATTTTCCAGAAAATATTTTGGGGGAATGGATTTTTGGGAGAATATTTGGAAAATGTGCCACATGTTTATTTATTTATTTATTTTTATTTTGGAAAAATATGAAAAATAATTTGAGAATAAGTTATTTATTTTTTTATATTTTGGAGAGAGACAAATTTTATTGTAGATGTCAAATCAGTTACTTTTTTGTTGGGTTTGTAAAATTAAATTGATTTTTTTATATATTATATGTATGTATTTTTAAAGTTGGATGGTGTGTGTGTGTGTATTTATAATGATTGAAATATAAGTGTAATTAATTTAATTGATTATTTGTTTTGAAATTTATATTGTAATAAATTTAACATTTGTAAATGATGTATTATTTGGAGTAAAATATATATTAATAAATATTAATTATTCATGAAATCATAATTATATATTAATTATAAAAATATTAGCTTATATCATAATTATATAATGATTGTTAATATCAACTTATAAAAAAATTTAATTACTATACATTAATTATAAACTAATTACTATTTATTAATTAAACTAAAATTATTTAACTATTTATTACTTATGATTTATGTATAAATAAAATATAGTTATTTATTTAAATAAATAAATTTTTAATAATTTTTATACATAAAACTTAATAACGATTCATGAAATTAAAAAAAATAATATTATATTATATAAACTTACATCATCTTAAATTATTTATTAAATAAATAAACATAATATTTAATAAAAATTATCAACATAAAATGTAAAACAGTAAATGATGTAAAAGACACAAGTGAACAAATGACTAAACCGTAACCTTTATTTATAGGGCTGTAAATGGATATTCAAATTTTAGTTTACTATTCACATTTGAATTGGTTTATAAGGTTATTATCTGTATCCGTTTTAAGCAATTATCCGTGTTCAATTAGTAGACATCCAACTATAAATGGGCATGAATATGGTAAATACTTATTTGATCCATTTAATATCCGTTTCGAATACATATTCATTGGATATATCCTTTTATATATTCAATTATCCGTAATTTAATTAAATTTGTTATCCATATTCGATAAATATTATTTAAAATATTATTTTATATAATATATTCTATTTTTATGTATTTTAATATATAAATAATATTTTAAAAAATTATCATATATAATACATTATTTTACTTAATAAATTATTTTTATTTTTTCAATATGAAATTTCATAATCTATATATAAATGAATATATGTATAAATTAGTAATTAAAGAATTAATAAAAAATTAGGCGGTAATGATGATAATTAAACAATATTAAATCAAAAAGAATTGAAAAATCAATATACAAATGATAAAATTAATTAATATAAAATGATTGTTACTTTACTTTATAATTAGTTTATATTGGTGTCATTTTACTAATATTATTTAATCATAAAGTGAATCAATAATTAGAAAAAAAAAAAATTAACCAAATCAAGAATCATTAACTTTTTAATTCTAAAAAAATTATTAAAAATGCTAAAATTATTAAAGTAGCTAAGGGGACATTTAAGATTTACGAGGATGTTTGGATTAGCTTATAAGCTTCTTAAAATATCTTATAATAATTTGAAAGCTTATAAGATATCAAAAAGTGATTCGTAAATTATTTTAAAAAGGAACTTATAAGCGCTTCAAATAAAATGTTAATAGTTTATAAGCTCTTTTTATAAAAGTTAGGAATTCTTTACTTATTTTTAGGATATTAACAAACTCCTTTAATTTTAAATATATTAAATATAAAATTGTCATTACTAACACCTTATAAGTTTTAAAATCTTATTTTATCTAAATACTTTAAGAACTTATTTTTAAAATAATATCTAGCAACTTATAAACTTCGAAAATATTTTATAAGATGTAGAAACTTATAAGACTTTTTAAATAAATTTAGTCAAACACCCTTTAAGAAGGTGTTTGGCTAAACTTATTTAAAATATCTTATAAACTGTTGCATATTATAAGATATTTTTGGAGCTTCTAGATCTTATAAGATATTTTTTGAATTTATAAGATGCTAATTTTTTTTTTAAATAAGTTCTCAAAGTATTTGGATAATACGATCTTGGAATTTATAAGGTATTAGTAATGACAATTTTATAATTAATATAATTAAAATTAAGAAAGCTTGTTAAGATTTTAAAAATAAATTAAGAACTCCTTACTGTCTTAATAAGTGCTCATAAGTTTCTAATATCTTATTTTAGGGATTTTGTAAGTTATTTTCTTAAAAAATTATGAAATATTGATATCTTAAAAAATATTTTGAGGAGCTGATAAACTCACCCAAACAACTTTTAAATATTTTATAATATCAAACTATATACATATAATATAAGATGAATATATCATTTCACAATTTTATTTTGTAGATTTGTATTATTATTAATTTAGAAAACTAATAAAATTTATCTAAATATAAAACTTAAACTTTAAATCCTAAAATCTCGCAACTTTATAAATTTTAAACCCCAAAATATTAATAATAGAGAATATTTTTATTGATTAACATTGTTATATCTACACATCTAAAACTAAATATCATTATTCAATAGCCATTGTAAAACTAATTTTTTAAAATTATATTAAAATATAATATGCATAAATATTAAGTATCAAAATATGAATCAGAGTTATATATAACAAATTAATGAATAATTAAATTTTGAATTTAAAAATTTTAAAATTAAAAAAATTAATTACTATAATTAAATACAAATTTATCAAAATAAAATATAAAAAATTAAAACATGTAAAAGTAAAAAATGTGACTAAAGTTGATGACCATCTTGACCTTGAAACTAAAAACTATTGGACCGTTGAACTTAGGAGGATGAAATATGGCGGATGGTGGTGGTATTGCATTTTTTTAGCAGTAGTGGTGGTCTTAGGATAGAAACTTGCTCTTGTAGCGGTGGTTGCGATGGTGTATTTGGTTCGTGGTTTTGGGGTTTCGATTGTGTATTTTGGGGTAAAAATTTGTATTAAGTTTAGGGTTTATGTACCATTTTAATCCCTTAACAACTCTTGTATCTTGAATGAGCAATCATAAGCTACATCCAGCCACAAGCATGTTACATGCATAGATGATGATTGGATTCTTGGACTTGGAATTGGATCAAATTATGATTTTGAAAATTTATTGAGTTATTTGAGTAAGAAAACTCTAAATTTGGAAATTGAGACCTAAGTGGAAATAATCAAGACAATTTAGTTATATGGATAGCTTCTTAATTTAAGGTGATGAGATAAGATTAAAGATGTAATTGAGGATTAGTTATTTTTTGTTATTGGACTTGATATCAAAATCGGGATTATTTTCATAATAGCGGCTTTGTTAGACATTTTTTGCCAATAGTATCTTTTAAGCTTTAAAATGCCATATTAATTGATTAATTAGTAATTTTAGACTATTAATGGCTTAATTGAGACTATTGGGGTTGAATGTGAATTTTGACTGTAAATATACTCGTTTGGTTAGGTGACAAAGAAGTAGGTTTGACGGACTAGTAAATTGTTCACTGCAGCTGCCATTTGAGGCTTTAGAGGTGAGGTTCCATCACTCTGGTCTTTGACTTATATAAGCTTACTCATTATTTTACTGTACCCTTGTGAGGGTCTGCCAATTTGACACATTTTTTAACTATTTGTTATTCTTGATAAGCCCTTACGTGGGTTTTTTGATTTTGTACCATACTCTATTTATTTGAAATCTGAAATGTGTTGTATATATAGTCTACACCTAATCGAGATTGTTATCCAATAGACATTATGTAAATATTGAATGAACCTAATATACTTGGGTTGTATATATTATGCTAATGGAGTGATCTTTTAGGTTAATGTGAGTTGTTTTACCTTTAAGATGGTTAAATTTTAGGTTTCCTCGTTATCATTTGATTTAGATTTCAAGCTTGAATTGGTGGCACCTCTACTTAGGTGATACCTTGAGTTGGGGTGCCGCATTATTGATTATTTTTCTTGTATTTGATAACATTAACTCAATATGGATATAGAAGTAATATAAATATTAAGGTCAATTACATCTACCTCCCCTGAGCTTTGGCGTGATTAAAAAAAATTTCATTGTTTTAAAAATTACAAATACCCCCATGAACTTTCAAACTAAATTACAATGCTGAAGGAAAGTGTAAAATGACCAAAATGCGCTTTTGTTAAAAATTAAAAAAAAAAGAAAAAATAAAAAAATTAATAGAAATATCAAAAGACAGAAATGCCCTTGGACCTATTTGTAATATTTTTGAATTTATGAGGTTGTATTTGATATAATTTTATCACCTTCACTTTTTGTTAGACCACTTCTACCGCCCTCCAGACTGCCCTTCGTGAGCCTCCACTAAGGGTGTAAATGAATATTAAATGGATCGAATATACTGTTTTCATATTCATATTTTTTAACTTTTGAATATTTGGATATGAATACGGATTTGAAAGATATTAAAAAATAATATCCGAATTTGTATCCATCAGATATCGATCAAATTCGGATATATTCGTATCCGATTTTAATTATTTAGATTTATTCATATTTTATTAAACTTTTCTGTATTTGAATTATTTTTTTATATCCATATTCGACAATAATTATTTAAATATCTATTTACAAATATCCAAATGCGTAAATCTATGAACTTATAACAAAAATGCATTTTAATTAATGGAAGAAACTATTTAATTTCATTAAAAAGAAAGCAATCAAACAAATAATATAATTTCTAATTAATAATTAAATTTATAATTGATTATTAATACTTATTCATAATAATAATAGCATTTAAGTATATTAATTATAAAGTCAATCAACAATAATTGCGTTGATTAACTTTATTCTTCCTTTTTTTCTCTATATTACAATAATTTTTTAAATTTATTCTTTTTTCTTCCCAATTCTTCAATTATAATTTATATGTATATATATATCAATTATGAGATTTTTATTAAAAAATACATTATTTAATAAATATGCATTCGGATCGGATATACATTTACCATATCCATATCAATTTATAATCGAATATTTACTAATCAGATACGGATAATAACCACTTTAAACGGATGCGGATAAATTTTGTATAAACAGATATAAATGTGAACGGTAAATGAATTTTCGAATATCCATTTATAACCCTAGCCTCCACCGCAACTAGGTTCTACTGTCGCCAAAAAGTGCGCCTTGTTGCACTCTGTCAAACGCCCAAATCAATTTCAACTTTCCCCTTCACTTCATCGGTCAATTTCAATCAAAATCATCCAACGTTGCTAGGGCCTCCTCTGATTCTCCTTTTTCATTAGTTGAATCACAAATTGAAACCACTGTTGCACTCCCCGTGTTGAGCCTATTACAACCCACTACTTATTTAGGAGTTTCCATCATTAAAACTAAGCAACCTATCGCCACCACCATGAGGCTCTACTCGGAGCTTAATTTTTGGTGATTCGCCGGTTGTTTCTAGGCAATTTTGGTACCAATGCGTTTTTTGTGATGAGGGAAAGAGAATGGTTAGCTTGGTTGCTAGTTTTTCCAATGTTAGAGAGGTGTTGGTTGGACAGGATGGCAATAGTAAGCATGGATGAATTTAATACATTGGGAGGGTTCTTGTGTATATATTTTTCAACTTTTTGAAATTATAATTTCCACCCCCAAAATTTCCTCCTCGATTTCAATTGAATCCTTCAGTGCCTCACATTGACCCCAAAATTCTTTTCTCCAATTTCAATTAAATCCTCAAACTAATTAGTGCACTATATTGACCCGATTGACCAAAATTAATTCAAAACTGACCCCCAAAACTTTCAAAATGCGTATAATCAAGTCCTTTCCTATTCGTGTTTTGAGCCCCAAAATTTTTGCCAAATAAATATTTAATTTTTAAATCTTACTTTCTAAAATGCCAAATCTAGGGG
>JACGDI010003579.1:970925-1029342 GCA_014898725.1 Jacaranda copaia | reverse complement strand
ACAACAACAACAACAACAACAATATACACCCTCAACAAATTAAAAAATCTTATAATACCACTCCTAAGGGCATTTTTGTCCACTTAAAAAAGTCAAATTGGGTCAAAAATACCATAAGTTAGTCTAAGGGCATTTTTGGAATTTTACCCAAATTTTTTAATGGCCATATAGCAAAACACTAACGACAACTAACTGCTGGACTGAAACGTTGGACGGCGATTAAGTTTAGGGGGTATTTGCAAAACAACAAATTTTTTTTTTTGTAAATATGCTAAACCTCATGGGAGATAAATGCAATTGAACCTAAATATTATAATATTTTATGTTTTAATTCCAAAATTATATCATTATTTATCACTTTAAGAATATAATATGTATAATTGAATGTATTTTTTAAAATCTAATTGCCCAACTTAAAATTCATCATATGCATAGAAATTCACTTTTATATTTTAAGGTATAAAAATATGTATTACGTTCGAGTGTTGGCATATATGTTTGATAAACTTAAGCTCGAACTCGAACTTGAACTCCATCGTGGCTCAACGTCTAATGAGCTCATCAACCTTGTGCTTGAGTTTGAATTTATCAATGTGCTTAAGCTCGAAGTTGATATTCATTGATGAGTTTGAGCTTAAACTTAAACCTAAAATTAGAAGTTACATGAGTTCTACTTCAACTATTTTACAAATAAGCTAAGTTTGAGTTTGAAATTCTTACAAAACTTGACTTGAGCTTAGCTAATTTATAACCCTATTTCAAACAAAGAAGATAAAAAGAAAAAAGAAAAGAAAAGACGATAATAGTTAGAAATACAAAAGAAATACAGCATCATTGGAAAAATTTTGAAAATGACTTATAAATAGGAAGATGAGGATATAAAAATCAACAAATATTTATATTAGGTTAGATTTTCTTTTGATCCAATTCACTAGCAGCACGTCATGCGTAAATAGGAAAAGATTTTTTAATATATCACTACTGATACTTTTTGAGAGAGATTTTATTTTGTTGTGATATATTTAGTAGTGTCAAAAATTAATGATTTGGATTGTTATTATTGACAATAATAAAATATGTACAGTAATAATCTAATAATTTATGATAATATTTTCATTATTAAATACAATTTTCTTATTTATTAACATATATAACTAATACAACTTTATCCCATCACTTACTTATTTATTTATAGTGATAATTTAAATACAATTTTTGTTATTCTTAAAGTTGAAAAAGTCATGATTGCCACAAAATATTTTCTTATTTATTAACATATATAACTAATAAAACTTTATCCCATCACTTACTTATTTACTACTAAATTTTCTTTTTCCCTGAAGTGAACGCAAGGACATGACTCAAACCCGGGTCACTTTGGCCGGTTTCGGTTATGCACTAAGAAATAATTTTACTGGGCTAGCTTTTTTGCATCTTTTGCTCAAAAAGTAAGGCTGTTAGTGGATCATTAATTCAAATTTGATCTGAATTCAATTTGAATTTTAAGATTTTTTTTATTAAAATATTTAATAAATTAAATATAAATATTTATAATTAAAAATAAATTGATTGGATATAGAATTAAGTAATTCGATCCGTTAAAAATTCGAATCCAAATTTTAATATTTTTTATTAAATTAATACTCTTATATGTAATATTAACAAAGATTTTAAAATAAAATTTATATATTTTATTAACCTAATATCTATATTAACGTCTATATTATGTTATTAATATTGAATTTTTAACTTAAAAAATAAGAGAAATATTGATGAAATGTCAAATATAATAGCATATAATAGTTTATCTATGCATTAATATAATGTGAATTAGGAATTTAGTAATCAAATAGTTAACTTTTAGACTAATATATAATAAAAAATGGTTAAAAATTCAAATATGACATAAATTTACTTTATAAAATACAATATTTTTATAAAATTCAAGGGAAAAAAAAGAAAACACAAAGAAGTCGGTTGAATTTTTTAATTGAAATTTGAATATTCATTGAATTCGAATATGGTATAGATTAATAAAGATCCTATTGGATTTTAGGTCAAATTTGGATATAAATTTTGATAATCAAATTTGGATTCAAATATAACAGATGTGATCCAAATTTGACTCATCAACAGCCATAAATTGAAGTAGTGAACAGCCTACTATTGAGAAGAAGACTGTTATAATTCAGCATCATTTTTATTTTAGTTGAGTTGTTTAACATTATAGAATTTGTTAAGTTCGGCTAGATAGGTAGTTAGTATTTGAGTAGTAAGCCCTATAAATAGATGCAAACCATTGTCCATCAAAGATAAGCGATTTTATTCCTTCCCAAAAAATTCTTCCTTCTTTCTCTACGTGGTACCGAAGCACAAGTGTTTGGGCCTCTGATTTCTTTTTTCTTCTCTGATGAGTTTCCATTTTTATATTCACCAATGGTTGTGGAATCCACTAATCAAGAATTAGTGGACTATGACCATCCATTATTTCTTCATCCATAAGACACTCTGGGAACAATTCTTATCTCTTAGCAACTTATGGGAATTGAGAATTATGCCCTCTGGAGTCGTTCGATGCGGATTGCGTAGCTTGCAAAGACCAAAGCTGGCTTTATCGATGGCACTTGTTTCAAGGATTGATTTGAGCCTACTTTAGCAAATTAATGAGAACGGTGTAACGCCGTTGTATTGTCGTGGATTATGAATATCGTATCCAAAGATTTCCTCAACGGCATTTTTTACTCTTCAGATTCGTTCTTGGTCTAGCAAGACTTGAAGGAATAGTTCAATAATCTTTCACCTGCATAAGGTGATAGCTATGTTAACCCAAGGTACTGCTTTAATTTCAATCTGGTTTTCAAAACTAAAGCTTCTATGGGATGAATATTCATCAATGGTACCCACTCCATCCTATGCTTGTGATTCTTCAAAGCAATTAGCTAGCCATATGGAACAACAACATTTATTTTAATCCCTAATGGCGCTTAATGAGACCTAGAACCAGGCTCATAGTCAAATTTTAATGATGGTCCCTTTTCCTACTCTGAATCAAGCATACTCCATGATTACTCAAGAAGAAATTCAAAGAACCACTACCACTATTAGCCAAGAAGTTAATGAATCAGCGACTCTATTCACTGCAACCAACAATAACAAGTAGCAAAAAAATCTTTGAAACGTTGAACGTGAGCATTGCCATATCAAAGGGCATACTAAGGAAAATTGCTACAAATTTATAGGCTATCCTCCTAACTATAAATTCAAGAAGACGGGTGCTGATCGATATTTTCACTCCTCTGCCAATAATATCACTCAAAATGAATTTTCAGATACTTCTAACCCTATAATCCCTATTACTTTTTTGATATATCCAAGCCCTGCGACTAGTTCTAGTGCTTTCCTAATTTTCACTATTGAACAATATTATCAAATATTGAAGCTTCTAATAAAGATAGTGGTGCAAATGTCTCAGCCAATATGGCAGGTACTGCAACTTCTTTTATGGCTAATTCAGATGATCAGTAGATTGATAGAGGTGCCTCTAATTGCAACTTCCTCTCATGCAGGTTTTCTTAATCTTTCACACAATTATTGTCTCGCCAATGTATTGTACATTCCAAATTTTAAATTTAATGTGATCTCAGTTTCAAAACTCACCAAAAATCTTGGTTGCTCAGTTACTTTTTATCCTAATTTTTGCCTTTTACAGAACCTCTCCATTGGAATGGTGAAGGGGGCTGGTAGAGAGGATAATGGAATCTATATCTTGGCCTCACCTAATGCTAGGCCTCATTATTCAAATATACCCAGATCCTTAGCTGCAAAAGGTGATAGCAACCTTTCCTTCCTTTGGCACAAACATTTAGGACATGTGCCTTTTAAGAAGCTTAAACTTCTTTCTCCTTTTTAGTCACTTACTATTGATTTAGGGCATTATAAAATCTATCCGTTAGCCAGATAGAATTGTTTTCCCTTTGTAACAAGCCACTCCCACTCATCTTCACCATTTCAACTTGTTTGTACTGATGTTTGGAGTCTATATAAAATGCCTACTTATAATGGAAATCATTTTTCTTAACCTTTGTGAATGATTTCTCTCGCATGACTTGGATTTTTTTGATGAAACTTAAGAGTGATTTGTACTTCATTTAAAAACATTCCTAGCATTAGTTAAAAACTATTTCTCAACTAATGTTCAATGCATTCGTATATACAATGGGACAGAGTTTTTTAATGCAGAATGCACATGACTTTTTCAAACCTTAGGCATTTTTCACCAAAGCTCATGTGTTAATACCCCACAGCAAAATGGTGTTGTTGATCGCAAACACAAACTCCTTTTAGATATTGCCAAGGCATTACGTTTTCAATCTTTTCTGCCATTAAAATTCTGGGGAGATAACATTTTAACAACAGCTTACATAATAAATAGATTGCCATTGGGTGTCCTTTAGAACAAAACACTTTATGATGTCTTTCACAAAGTTCCACCTACTTGTGATCATATGAAGGTTTTTGATTGTCTTTGTTATACCCGTATCCCCATATATGTCGATAAGTTTGCATCTTGGTCAAGAACATCAATGTTTCTTGGATATTTACCCACTCAAAAAGGCTATCGATTGTATGATCTCTAAACTAAGACCATTTTTATTAGTAGATATGCTTTATTTCGTGAAGACATTTTTCATTTTCAGTATGAGAAATTCAATTATGACCTACTTTTTCCCACCACATCTACTTTTGATTCTTTTGATTCCATTGATGTTTTCTCCTCCCAACCTCATGTCTTTTATCTTGATCCCACTTCTAGAATTATAATTTCTCCACAAGTTCCATCTCTTTCACAAAACATAACTTCTCAAAATAATTCTTCAACACAACAACCTATTGCTTCTATTGAACCATTAAGAATGTTCATTCGTTCAATTAAACCTCCTATTTGGATGCTAGATTATGTCTCCTCAAATGCCAACCTTAAGCTAACTACTGCTGAGGACAAGGTATTTTTTCCTTATTCAATTGCTAACTTTATTTCATAAAGTCATTTATCCACCCTCTATCAGTCTTTTCTTTCCTCCTTTTTTTTGCATCAATTGAACCTAAGTCCTATGAAAGGGGCCATAAGAGACAATAACTGGGTTGAAGCTATGAAATTGGAGTGAAAGGCTTTAGAAGACAATAAAACTTGGGAAATAGTTCCTCTTCATAAAGGAAAAAGGCTTATTGGTTGCCGATAGGTCTACAAAATAAAATATAAGTCCAATGGAAAGGTTGAAAGATTTAAAGCATGACTGGTAGCTAGAGGTTATAGCCGAAAAAAAGGGTTGGACTTTCAATAAACGCTCTCCAATAGTGAAGATGGTCACAGTTAGAGCTATTCTTTCACTAGCTGCTATGGAGAAATGGCCACTTTATCAGATGGATGTGTATAATGCATTTTTACAAGGTGATCTTTATGAAAAAGTTTATATGAAGCTTCCATTGGGTGTTCATAATCAAGAGGAGAAACATGTTTGTCGACTGCTTAAGTCACTATACGGTTTGAAACAAGCCTCCAGACAGTAGAACTTGAAGCTCACCGAGGCATTGTTGGAATCAAGTCAGGTTATGTACAGAGCCATTTTGATTATTCTCTCTTCATCAAGAAGACAAGGAATAAATTGTTATGATTCTCATCCATGTGGACGATTTGCTAATAACAGGAAATGATGAAGAAATGTTAAAGAAAACTAAGTTGGAGTTGCAGCAAAAATTTAAAATAAAAGATCTTGGAGAATTGCATTTTTTTCTTGGAATTGAGGTAGCTAGATCAAAGCAGCTCTGGAAATCATCTCAGAATCAGGCTTAGGGGGAGCAAAACCTATTAGAACACCACTAGAACTAAATAAAAGGCTGACTTCAATAGAGTATGATCAATAGGTTGGAGCAACAGATGATAAGTTACTAGAGAATCCGGGAGGTTATCAACGTTTGATTGGAAAGTTATTGTATTTAACTATGACAAGGCCAAATATAGAATATTCAATCCAAACTTAGAGCTAATTTATACATGCTCCTAAGAAATCTCATTTGGATGCAGCGTTAAGAGTGGTGAAATATATTAAGAATGAACTTGGTCTTGGAGTTCTCATGTTAATAGAGAAATCCAATAAACTAGTAGCCTGCAGTGACTCTGATTGGGCAGCTTGCCCAATGACTAGGAAGTCGGTTACTGGATATTGCATAAAACTTGGCAATTCATTGATTTCATGGAAATAAAAAAAACAGAACACAATATCAAGAAGTTCAGCAGAAGCTGAATACCGAAGCATGGCATCAGCTGTTGCTAAAGTTGTATGGTTGGCAGGACTTCTTAAGGAACTTGGACTTGAGATAGAACTACCGGTCAAGCTTATGTGTGACAGTAAGATAGCCATATAGATAGCAGCAAACCCAATTTTTCACGAGAGGACAAAATATATAGAAATAGATTGCCATTTCATTAGGGAAAAGGTCCAACAAGGACTGATCAAAACTCAGCATGTGTCAACTAAAGAACAACTTGCAAACTTGCTGACAAAGGAGCTTTGCAAAGGATAGTGTGATTCTTTACTTTCCAAGTTAGGAGTGTTAAATGTGTTTAACCCCCCCTAAAATGAGGGGGAGTGTTGAGAAGAAGGTTGTATTATAATTGAGCATTATTTTTGTTTCAGTTGAGTTGTTTAATAGTACAGAATTTGTTAGGTTCAATTAGATAGGTAGTTAGTATTTAAATAGTAAGTTCTATAAATAGATGCGAACCATTGTGCATTAGATACAAGCGATTTTATTCCTTCCCAAGAAATTCTTTCTTCTTTCTCTGCACCCGCAAATTCTCTATTCCAATTTTATAATCTATATTTTTGGTTTAATAGTGTCTTTGTTGTTCATTTATTCCTCTCGTGTCATTTTCAATTGGAGGTTTCAAAGTAAAATTTTATTTCTTTTTAATTTTTTTTAAAACTTATCTTGTTTAATAAAATAATAATACAATATCACTAATACTCAACCACTTAAAATCAATAATGAGTAAAAATTACGTAAATTTAATTTTTTTCAATTGCCTTCTGCGTAAAATTAAACTCCACATAATTGTATTAAAAATAAACTCATTATTTTAGGACGGAGAATCTCTTGTAATTAAGTAGAACATAGATTACTAAGTTATATTATGATTAAATGCATCAATGAAATATATAAGTTAGGAACAGAAAGAAAGGCGAGACAGATTCAAATAATGCAACAGGAAATTACGGAGCTAACAAGGGATCGAATTCACCTATCAACTTAATTAATTAGGTCCCCAACAGCACAAAAACATAACAGTTCGTAGTGACGACTCGGCTCGATTGAGCTTCTTTTTACTCGCTTCTTTAGCAGCAGCACTTGAAGACAATCTTCCAACCAGCTCTGCACTAGAAGCCGGACATGAAGTACCAGCAGAGTGGCCGGCTCTGGTTTTGTTGGCTTCCCAGCTTGATTTCTGCTGTTTCCAGCTCCACTTGTGTCTGCCTCGCAAATCTCCCTTTTTCACTCGACATCACAATCCTGGGCCTAATGACAATACTGTATATGATATATCCTGTAAAGAACAATTTAGTAACTCCTTTGCCTTTAGTCAATTTCTTTGAATTTGAATATACTCGGACGAGGGATGTGTAGTGTGGACAGGTTTCTTAATGTGCTCTTGAAGTACTGAGCTAGACTGTGAATGGACTTGGATGCATTGAGATCAAATATATAATGGGTTCAAAAGGAAAATATTTTGTGCATAAACAAAATGTAGGCCCACATGATTAATTAATTGGCCCCATTAATAAGCAAATTGATTTTGTTATAAATTAAAATGTAGAATTATTAAGTTCATACTCAACATGTCGAGTAGCCATTGATCCAATGGCCCCACCCTCACATTGGTGTATTTGAAATTTAGAGTTCAAACTCTGATGAATTCTTAACATGCCTATGTTTATAAATATCAAAAAGACAAAAAAAAAAGAAAAACAAAAAAAAAATTTCACACTCAACATGACTCATTAGCATGATTAGTATAGTTATATTGTTGGAAAATAATTATTCATTCATTTTTGAGTGTGAGTTGATTGCACAACGATTTGCAATATGAATGTTTTGGGTTTGATCACACTAAGCTTAGAGCATGATATTTTTGTACAGTCATATATAATTCACTATTTATTCTATTTTTATAGCTCTTATTCGACTCAATGTGGTGGATTTACAACAAAGTTAAAAAAAAACAAGTGAGAGTTTTGTTTTCGATATCAACATATTATGACTGACCAAAATAAGACTTAAGAGTTGATGTTGTCACACCTTTACTAAATAAGTTTGCGCCAACAGGAAACGCAAAACTCATTTTGAAGAATGTACACTACTTTATGTTGAGACATTCCAAAAACGGAAAAATAAGCAATAGAATTGAACAGGTAGAAGAGCTTCCATGCATGCCTATATGTCTGTTACATACAAAGAAGTATAATTTCTTGTTAGTTGATTTTTGGAGGCAGTATGCTTGGGCAAGTAAGAAGTGATGCAGCTCCGCAGGTAGATTCGAGCTTATCACTACCGCAGTACCAATCAAATGCAATTTGGGTTGTGTTGATCCCTCGATTTAATCCTTTTCCAAAGCCTCTTTTCTATTGTTTATTAGTAAAAAGAACCCTTTCGTCAGAAATGCTTTCAGCCATTTGGATATGTTTCCCTTTTCCTTTTTTATTTTTAATATTTTCAGAAATTAAAACATTAATTATAATTTTAAAAATAAAAGCAAAATTATAATTGAATATTTTGTTTGAAAAGAATAATTAAATTAGTATAGCATTGAAAATTTAGGTGCTTTAATTAATTATATTTTTTTATACTCAAAAAAGTGTATTTTTAAAAATATATGTATATTTTAATTGTTTTGAAATGATATTGAATATTTTATATCACATCAATGTTATAATAAGATAATACAGACTGTTTATGAGAGATTAAAAATAAAAATAAAAATAAATGGTATTTCAAGTGAAAATACAGGAGAAATTAATAATTTTTTATTTTAAAAATGTGGAGAAAACGGAAATAACCCTTGAAACTAAATCCAAGGGAGCAGTTTACTTTTCAGTACGTTGTCAAGATGTGGTCAACTATTTCATTATAGATCGTATCATCAAGGAACCACGCATGCCGCAAAAAGGTGGCTCGTGCGTTGCTTCCGCAGAAATTGGAGAATATGTCCACGTCAGGAACTCAACACGGTGAAATGAAGTATATGTATATCATAGTTGCAAGTGATGCATGTCTTTAGATTCCTGTATCTTTTTAATTAATTAGCAAAAGAAGAGATTCACACATTTTTCTTTATGTAAAATAGGTAATAAGATAATTATCGAAAGAAGGGATCGACACTGTGTCCGGTAGGCCACGTTGCTCCCAGTGCATTTTGGAGTTTATTGCATATGCACTAATAGCCTTCAAACTCTTATTATGTTTTGAAGTTGAGTGATGAATAATATGTTCAATAACCTATTCAATAAATGGACATTAATATTTTGACCTAGAACTTTTAATTGCTCAGTTTAAAGTTTTTAATTCGTTTTAAATAAGGCATCACAATTATCCTTAATTTAAAATATGATGTTTTTATGGTGATGTGACACAGTTCATGACATTTCTTCAAATATTGAGATTCAAAATTAATGACTAATGAGTCCAAGAGATGGCTGGCTTCATGATGCATAGCACTTTGTCCTATGAGTTTAAAATTTACCCTTTAGAAGCATAATACTTTACTAGCATGTACTCGGTGCGAGCTATAAAAAATAATTCTAAGATCGAAATAATTTATTTTACAATAATATTTATTTTATCATGTGATTAAAACATGAATTATAATTATTTTTCGCATTTAAAGAAAGAAAATCTATTACTAATTAAATAAAATAATATAAATATTTTAATTTTAATAGTATTATGTTTGAAGATAATTTATACTTAAATAAGTTAAAGAATATCAAGAGTTGCTAACTCTAAGTTTATAAATTATATAGAAATTCATAAAATGATAACATTTAAAATAAATACGTAAAAAGAATTAAGAAAATAAATATAGCACAGATTATTTTTCTAAATACACCTTTTAAATTATATATATTTATACTTATATATTTTAATATGATAAATAAGCAAATGATTTTTTTAAATATAAACTTCTTTTGTATGATTTCTTAATAGTTTGAAAGTTATTGTTGCATTTTTCCGACATTTGAAAATTTTAAATGCTAAATATTTTTTGTTAGAATAAATTTACAACTTCTTTGTACTTTATCTATGAAAACAACTTACATTAAGTTATTAATTATTCGATAACTAATTCAATAAGTAGTTTGTAACATGCAATTTTATAAGCGAAAACATCTCTTAATATTTCATATAACTCTGATAAGTAAAATTTATTCATTTTTATTTATACATGCAGTTATTCTATTACTTTTGAAATTACCAATTAACGTATATTATGTATATCAATAATGTAATAAGTAAATTTCTAATATTTAATTCAAAATAAAATATCAATCTCTCATATGCTTCTTTTATAGGTATATAAAAATGTAGGAATAATTAAATGGATTGTAACACCCCCCCTAAATTTGGTATTTCAAAAAGTAAATAAGGACTTAATTGCGTGGAAATTGAAAGTTTTGGGGTCGAATTGCAATTTGAAGAAAACTCGATTGACCGACATTTGAACGTTTTGCAAGTCAAGTTGGAAATACTTTTGGCCAATTGGGTGAATCTGAGGCACTGGCCAAGTTGAGGGACTCAAAAGAGGAATAATTGTACTTTGGGGGGACTTAATGGGAAGTTGAGAAATTTTGGGGATCTATATGTAATTCCAAAAAATAGTCCTATATATAGGCCCCCTTACATTTGTTCATTTTTCTGCATGCACCCCCATCAATCCCCTCTGGCGAATTCTCCTCGGTGACGGTGGAATCCCATCATATTATACACCATTCTTCTTCTCCCCTCATGAGGAACACATTGGTACTAAGAACACCCAAAACCCGTCGATGGAACGATTGAAAATTGAGCTTAAAGTCATAGCCCCAATGAAAGTGGTGAGTGAGTTGGCTCTGATGATTGAAGCTTTGATCGGAGTACTGAGTTTTGTTGTGCTTAGCTTAAGGATAACACAGACACTTTCAACATTCAAAAATAGGCTACCAAAGTAAGTGAAATTGAAGAAAAACTAGCACGGTGATGCATGCTAGAGCTATGACATATTCCAGCCAATTAAGCGATGATTCAGCAACGAAAGTCAAAATTGACTTGGGAGTTTGATAAAGGGTAGCAAGATGCTCCTTTTAGTGGTGGTGTTGACTTATTCCAACGACGACAGATGGTAGCATAGTGGTGGTGCTAAGGAAAAAATTGTCTTGTTGCAATGATCATTTTTGTGTCCTTAATTTGTGATTTGGAGTTTGATTGGAAAATTTTGGTTAATGATTGGAGTTGGGATTAATATTTTGTACCATTTATTTTCTTATCGAATCTTGTATATTGTTGAGATAGATAAAAGGTTTGCTATGGGCATTAAGATATTGACTATGCATGTGTATTTGTATATGCCTAGTGGACCTAGATTTGCATTATTATATGATAATTTTGGATTAATCAAGTTAATTGGAAGATTAAACCTTAAAATTATGGATTTGAGATCTAAGTGACAAATTAGGTTATTAAGGATAACTTGACTATTATTATTGACTTGGTATAATGTTGCAAGGTTAATTATGTAATTAAGGACCTAATTATATCCTTTTATTGAGACTGGTGTAATTAGTATTTTCTCTCTTGAGAATATTGATTGAACATCCTTAATTATCGATTTAGTTGATTAAGTATTAATTTTAGACCATTATTTGTATAATTGTGATTATAGGATTGAATGAGGATTTTCATAGTGGACCTATTCTTTTAGTTAGGTGACGAGGAGCTGGGTCCCACGGACTAGTAAGCTATAACTATATTTTCTGAGGGTACCGAGATAAGGGTCTAACCTCTTAGCTATTTGTTTTGTATGCCCTGGTACGGTTAAACTAGTTTCTATACTGTAACTACATCTTGTTATTGAAATATATGATTTGCTTGAGATCTCGATTGTTATTTGTTAATTGATGTGTATACCCCTATGAAGGTTGTTTCATTAATTGTGCCTTTGATAGTGATATGTGATAGTCCAAGAGGCTGATTTTAGCCCAACAGGCCCAACATCAGTTCTGAATTGCCTAACAGGCCCAATGCATTTAGCAACAATTGTCTAGTCGAGTGTGTGGTAACCAACTTTACTCGACAGGAATCTTCATCCATTCTAGCATATTTTCCTTACTCTGTAATTGACCAGCCTAGCTTGTTTGATTGACATATCGATCGGGGAATTCACTCCAATGTTAACTTAGGTACAAACCACATTTATTACTCTGGCAGATAGCATGTCTCCGCAATAATGATGCATGACAGTCGATACAGTGGTTGCTATCAATTCTACCACCACTTTTGGCAAGGAGGCGCTTGTTAAGATACTGTTCACCCTAGAAAATAGGAGATGAAGCCACTTAAAATAGTATCAAGATTTGAAATGACCATTAACCCCCTGGTAAGGACTAAAGTCTAATGCATTTGGTAAGGGCATTTTCAATAAATCACATACCAAGAGAAGGCTATAAATACCTCATAGCCAACCATAATTTAGGTAATGGCAAATACATTATATGCTCTCCATACTCAGTTCGATTAACTTATTTCGATCAGAACTGACTTGAGCATCGAAGTGCCTTAGCTAGGGGCACCTTAACTAATTTAACGTGTGTTGTTATTGCAGATTTGTGACATTAAGAAGAACATCAGTTGGGTTACTTAATCTTTCCGGTCGGATCTACCCCAAACAGTATATTTTCACTATATATAGCTTTCTACCTCATCATTTTTGGCACTGTCTGTGGGAAACACTTGAAATTGCAACGAGAAAATGATAAACACACACAAAGCCATATTCAAAAGGGAGAAGAATAGAAGGTCCACATTTCTACCTCCCTCTTCACCCCTGCAATGTGCACACGCTCCGAGCCCCAGCGCCCTTTAGGAGAAAGTGGTGACATTAACTATGCCTCAGTTAATGCAGCTGATAAGTGAGCAAATCTCTACTCAAATCTCAGTCTAGCTATTTGCCGCATTAGATAGGCATACCACAATGCTTACCCGGCCACTAGTGCCATCCCTTAGCCACTTCCTCCAGAAGATAGTCTCCCTAAGACAGCCATAGTCGCCAAGAATCTAATCGACCACCCACCTATCATGAACCTAGCCCTAGACGCCTTTAGGAGGAGAGAAGGTGACCAGAATTATTGGAAGAGATTGCAGACTCGGTAGAGCATGTTTGACCTAATTGAGCCTTGCAGCGCGATAGGGTCAAAAGCTTCAAGCAGAGCTAATGCGAAGACATCGGGAAATCAACAGACCTCACAGCCTAGCCTATTCAAGCCCTACAGTGCTATAGGGCCGAGCATGCGAGGCCAGGCCTCGATCAAGATTAATGGGAGAAAGTGTCCCATCAGATCCAATAGTTGAATAGGCGCTTCGATAAGATCTCGAGATGAAATACCAAAAGAGCACCTAACCCAGAAGGCCCTTCGAGATCTCGTTGAGATAGAGGATCTTTTTTTATCTAGGATATTATGGACAAGTGCATTGCTGTCGACTTGAAGGTCCTAACTGGTCTATCGAGGTATGATGGATTGACGGACCCCAATAAACACCTAATGCAATTTAAACACATGATGCAGCTGCATGGACATAATGAGTACATCCATGCTAAAATATTGATAATCACCTTCCAAGGCATAGCATTAGACTAGTTCGTAAAGCTTGAGCCATCATCAAGTTATTCCTAAGATCAATTGTGCGATAAAGTTTTGCACCAGTTTACTAGTAGGAAGAAGGTGAAACTCCCCCACACCCATCTCCATACTGTAAAGCAGAGCAAAGGGGAGTCCCTCCAAAATTTCTTCACTAGATTTAACATGGAGGTTCTCAAGATTGATAACCCTAAGATCGAGTTCTTGATTGATGCACTGTTCTTAGGGCTTAGATATAAGGAGTGTGCCAACGCTTTGGTACGGGAATGACCTAGGTTGATAGAGGAGTTGCTTGACCTGGCCGATAGATATATGACATAGGAGAAGATGAATAGGCTCAAATTTAGATCCTCTGAAGTCGACAAGAGGAAAAAAAAGAGACGACCTAAAACACAAAGAGAGAGGTCGATCTCCCATAAAGAGATTTCATGATTATACACCCCTGAACATCCCAAGGAGGGAGGTCTTGTATGCCATCCAGCATGATAACCTCCTCAAGAAACCTAAAAGGTTGATGGAAACTGTGACACTGAAAAAATCTAAGAAATATTGCCACTTTCACAAGCAAAAGGGACACGATACAAATGAATACTTCAATCTCCAAGATGAGATCGAGAGATTAATCAGGCAGGGACACCTCAAGAAGTACATAGCTATGGACTCCTAGGTTAAAAGGGGTAAAATCGATTAGACTTTCTGTAGAGAAATGTCGGTTAGCCTTAGAAGGGAAAAAAAGGGAAAAAAACCCACCCACAAGGATCACCCACCCATCTGAGGAGTCATTGATATGATTGCGGGAGGTCCTACTGGGAGAGACTCAAAATCTGCTTGAAGGAAAACTTAAAGAAAGCTCGAGTCAGCTAAAGCTTCCCACGTCGAGATAATATTTTATCTTACGACGAGTGCAGAGCCTATCTCATTTACTAATGATAACTTAGCATACCTCGAAGGTAGTAATGTTGACCATAAAATAGACTGTCCAATGGTAGTCTCTGTTGAGATTGTCAACTTTGAAGTATGCAAGGTCTTGGTCAATAATGGCAATTCGGCCAACATTATCTTTCTCTCTACTTTAAAAAGAATGAACATGGGCCAGCTAAAATTTGAACCTATGCACACACCATTGGTTGGATTTGGATGATTGGATATCATACTAGAAGGGTCAATCAACTTGTCAATATCATTTGGAGAAACTCCTAGAAGGAGGACTTTGATGGTAAATTGCCTTGTGGTCGATGCCCTATTCACTTATAATGTTATCATAGGTCAATCTGCCTTTAATGACTTCCATACAATTATGTCCACCTATCACTTAAACGTGAAGTTTTTGACCCCTAGTAGGTGTAGGGGAACTTTTGTGCAACATGAAGGAGGCCTGGAGATGTTACAACATCTCAATTGAGTCAAGCAAGCAGAAGGCTTGACTGCAACTAAAGACTTCAGGGGATACCCCTGTAGCGGAACCTGAGGAGTCCTAGGCCAACAAGAAGCAAAAGTTGAAAAATACTAGGGTGGATCCTATAAGGGAATTTAAGACCATTGAGCTCGAATAGAAAAATCCCAGCAAGACGACTCATGTCAGAACTAACTTGGGCCTCCACTTGGAGTATCTTATGATTGATTTTCTAAGAGAGAATATTGACGTCTTTGCATGGAAGGCATCTGAATTGTAGGGAATCAACTTTAGTGTTATTGTGTACCGCCTTAATGTAGACTCTTCATACAAACCAGTTAGGTAGAAGACGATGACGTTCAATGCAGATCATTGAGGAGGAGGTTAGGAAACTCCTAGATGCTGGTTATATTTTAGAAATTTAATATCCCTCTTAGCTTTGTAATGTTATCCTAGTTCCAAAAATTTAGAGGCAATGGCAGATGTGTAATGATTTTACGGATTTAAATGAAGCATGTCCTAAAGATCATTACCCCTACCTCAGATAGATTTATTAGTTGATTCAACTACTGGTTGTGAGTTATTGAGCATGATGGATTCATTTCAAAGCTATCATAAAATTTTCATGGCTCTCAAGGATAGGGATAAGACCTCTTTTGTGGTTCTAAATAGGCTATACTATTTCCTAGTTATGCCTTTTGGGTTGAAAAATGCCAAAGCAACTTATCAGCGGCTTGTTAATTTTATGTTCAAAGAATAAATTGGTAATCGATGGAGGTTTATGTTGACAACATAATTATCAAAACAAAAAAATTTTAGGATCACTTGCTCGACCTCAATCACACTTTTGCGATCTTGAGAGCCTTTGGTTTAAAATTAAACCCAAATAAGTGTACGTTCGGGGTTCGGGGAGAAAAATTCTTAGGCTACATGGTCAGCTAAAGAGGCATTGAGGCCAATCTACAAAAACTCGAAGCAGTTCTCGACATCACCTCTTTAAGAATAGTCTGAGATGTTCAAACATTGGTTGGAAAGATTATAGCCTTAGGACGGTTGATCGCAAGATTAGCCAACAAGAGTTTATCATTTTTCAAAATTCTTAGAAATGCCAAGAAATTAGGCTTCCAATGGACTGCGTAGTGTGATCAGGCGCTAGTCAAATTGAAATAGTACTTGGCTTTGCCCCTCATGTTGACAAAACCTAAATTGGGTAAAGCACTTTGGGCATATTTTGCGGTCTCAGTAGCATCAATCAGCTCAATATTTATCTCGACCTGAGATGGCACCCATCAATTGATCTACTATTGTAGCAAGTTACTCCATGGGCCAAAGCATAATTATTTGGAGATTAAGAAATTTGCTTTAACATTAGTGACTGCGGCTCAAAAATTGTGACCATACTTCCAATCCTATTCTATTATAGTGCTAACCAACCAGCCGTTAAAACAAGTATTGATGAAGCCAGATACATCTGGAAGACTGACCAAATGGTAATTGAATTGGGATAATTCGATATGACTTTCCAGCTTTGAACAGTTATCAAAGCACAGGTCTTGGCTAATTTTATTGTGTAGTGAGTTGGCTTGCACAATAAAGATCCCGAGACACCTTTTATTTGGACCATGCACGTTGATGGATCATCGACCACATTCGGTGGAGGCGTAGGCATCACTCTCTGCTCCCTAGAGGCAAAAGAATATAATTTTGCAATAAAGTTGGATTATGCAGTCATAAATAATGAGGCAGAATACGAGGCCCTTCTCGTGGGAATAAGGATGGTGCTTGAGCGAGAGGTTGAGAAATTGGTCACAATTACAGACTCTTAGTTAGTGGCTGAGCAAGTTAATGGAAAATTTGAGGCTAAGGATGTGATGAGCTAGTACTTGGCCAAGGTGAAGCAGCTGAAATAATCGTTCAAAAGATTTATGCTTACTAAAGTTCCTCGATCAGAGAACGAGTGAATAGATGCTCTTTTGAAATTTACCAGCTCCACCAGGGGGACGAGGGACAAGAAGATCGCATTTTTGGTCTCTGATAAGTTATCAATTGGGCCCCTCAAAGAAAATTTGATAACAAGCATTGAAGGAAGGGCAGCTTCTTGTCAAACTCTGATCAAATTATATCTAAACCAAGGTACCATCCTCGAGGACAAGAATGAGGCTTGATGCCTTTGAGGTCAAGCTTCCAAATTTTCTTTTGATGAGCATGGTCAGTTGTATAAAAGGTCAATCTCTGGCCTTCCTTTGAGGTATCTAGATCGTGATTATGCTTTAGAGGTGTTACAAGATATTTATGCGGGTATGTGTGGCAATCATTCTGGAGAAAGATCCCTGGCCCACAAAGTAATCTGGTATAAATACTTTAGGCCAACATTGTTGAAAGACTCGATGAATTTTGCGCATAAATGTACTTCATGTTAAGTCCATTGAATTTGCCACACCAACCTGTAGCACCGATAGTCAGTGTTCAAATTTCTTAGCCTTTTGATCAGTAAGGAATTGATATTCTGGGCTCACTGCCAAAATCAATGGGGCAACAAAAATTCATAATCATTGTAGTTGAGTATTTTACTAAATAGGCTAAGGCGGAGGCTGTTCCAAAGATAACTAATGTGACCATGAAGAGTTTCATATGGAAAAACATCATATGCCATTTTGGTCTACCCAAAGTCCTTATTTGTAATAACAGCACTTAATTCTAGAGCAAGAACACCAAGGGCTGGTGTGAAGCTTTGGGGATCGCATATCACTTCACTTCGGTGGGTAATCCCTAATTGAACCGCTAGATGGAGTAACCAACAGAATGATTCTTGAACATCTGAAAGCTAGGATATAAGATACTGGCTTAAATTGCGCAGACAACCTCCCTGGCATGTTATGGGCATACAGAACCACTTCTCGAACAGCTACAAGTCATACCCCATACAGTCTCATTTATGGATTTGAAGCAGTCATCCCCTCAGAGCTAATTTAACACACAGCTTGAGTAATTCATTTTTATCCACTAAGAAATACATCAGAGAGAAAACTTGATCTCAAAACTATTAACGAGCGTCACCAAGAAGCTTATAATACTATGCAATGCTATAGGTCGAAAATGGTTGAGATTTATAACAAAGGGGTCAGATTGCGCTATTTTAAGGTCGAAGATCTTATCCTCAAGAAGGTTGAAGTCTCTAAGAATGTTGGCAAGCTCGACCCAAAATGGAAAGGATCATACATTGTTGTCAAAACACAATGCATATAGACTAGTTAATATGCAAGAAGAAGAATTCTCTCGCCTGTGGAATGCAATCAACCTTAAAAAATTTTACATTTGAGATTATGTTGTACATATCTTTGAAGTCTTTAGGCCTGAATAAAATTCCAACAGTATTGATATGATTTAGAGTCATAGTCATAATCAAGTGGCTTCAAGCTGCCACAACCCAAGTTGACCCTGTAGTCAACGAATAAGCAGCTCGTGCTGCCATTCAAGTGACTTCATGCTGCCACAACTCAAGTTAACCCATAGTTGATGAATAAGCAGCTCGCATTGCCACTCAAGCGGCTTCATGCCATCATAACCCAAGTCAACTCTGTAGTCGATAAATAAACAGTTAGCATTGCCACTCAAGTGGTCTCAGCCACCATGACTCAAGTCAATCCTGTAGTTGGTGAATAAGTAGCCTTGTGCTGTCACTTAAGTGGTTTCATGCTGCTTAGCCAACAGTCGACACTGTAGTTGATGATGCAACAACACAGCTTTAGCGTAAAAATTAATCAACCCGTGTTGATCATGTCGACCCTAGGGTTGTTAAAAATCCAGTGGTTAACTTAGCAGTCGACCATGAGGTATTAAAAACTGATGATGCAGTTGAATGGCCATGCAACAGATAATGCTACTATGAGTCAACATGGTCGACAACAATCTTGTTCAGTTTTCTTCATTATGACGGCGATAGCTAGGTGATTCATCAGTTATTCTCCACATTATTATGATAATTTAATTCGATGAGAAAATACCCAATAGCTATCTTTAACATGACAAAATGAAAGGAAAAGCAATCTTTATTCATTAATAAATTAATCGTTGTTAAATTAAAAAAGAGAGAGAGAGAAAGGACAGGCTGCATGTATGCTGGATTAGTTCTCGTTAGTCCTTGCCTACTCGCCTTTAAGCTATTCAGAGTCTGGATCAAGTATTGCACATGTGAGCGGCGAGATCACTTGAGAAGGTTCTGAAGGCTCAATGATATTGCTCATAAAGTTGGTTGAGCGCAGCACATACTACATCATGTTGACCTCTTCTTCCCTCAGTTGTACCACTAGGTCCTTAACGAATGCAAACTCCTCGGCCAACTGCTCTAACCTGGCATCAACCTTGGCCTTCTTTTTTTGAGCTTCGATTAAAGGCTCATCAAGCACAGTAGTTGCGTTTTCTCTTCCTGGGGCCTGCTCCTCTTTGCCTTCCTTGGGATCAGGACAGGGCTTCAGTTTCTCATTCAGGGTAGGACTTATTTTGCTCTTGTCTTCAGGATGAAAAGCATATCCCAGGTGCTTGAGCTACTTTACAACCCTATGGAAGGCTTCTCAAGCATCATTTAGAAATGTGATCACGCTCACGTCCTGAAACGTAGGACTAAGGATGAATTGTTCAATTACTTTGTAGTGTATCCTCGGGACATAATAGTTAAAGGCCTCCCTCGCTTCGTTGGTCGCCTCTGCACGGCCTTGAGCTTGACTAAAAGTGTAACGCATCTGCAAGTCTAGGTGGGCCTTCTTTATTATGGAGTCCATTTGACTCTGCTCCTTGATCGCTTTGACCACTTATTGATCTTTGGAGTCGAGCTAGTCCTATAGATCGGCCACCTTTTTGTTCAGTTCCTCGATCTAAAGTTAGGAGGACTCAAGCTGTATTTTGAGAGTTTCCATATCCCCCTCATTGCAACTCTTCTCCATCCGCCAGCGCCAGTAGATCGATGGAAAATGTTGTAGCCCAGTTGTCCTACTTAGAACACAAAGATGTTACCCCACAACCCTATAATGAAATAAAGAAGCAATGAGAAGTGTTTAATCTGGTACTTACCATGTTGCAGTGGTAGGATAATGTTCAGATGACCACGGCCTGACTGAGGTTCATCAGTTTCCATTGGTTGGATACGAATAGCCCTAACGAGAGCCATTTTAGAGCATTGCCGCCTGTCATTCCCCCTTGGATGATAGAGGTTGAGTCATTCACCTCTTTAGTTTGGTCAGTGGCAAACTGAGGAGTAGACAATCGTGGGAGTTGGAATAGGGTACCATCACCAGGCTTTCCAAATAAGTTATAACCTGTAACCGCTTTCTATTTTCCTTTGCTTGTTGTAAGCTTTTTGGGGGCCGAGGCTTCTTGCTAGACCATTTACCTTTTGCCCTAACCCACGGGGCTACTTGAAATAGGCTCTTACTGGCGAGTGGACTGAGTTTTCATTGCTTGATCAATTTAGGTAGGCGCAAGAGCGGAGGTCGACTTGGTGGAACTCGATAGTTCTGTAGGAGCACTTTCTCGCCATGCTGTAATTGCCTGGTGGTGCTCTTCATTCCTTAGAGCATAGGCTTGGGATTTGAATCGACTTTGGACCATTATATCTTCTCAGTCTACATGCATAGATAATATAAAAAAATATCAAAGCCGAACATGAAGATAGAGTAGCTACAATTACAACGGTTGACAAAAATTTCTACCTAGACAATCGCTCTTAGGTAGGTCGAGTTGGGCCAGCGACAAGCCAGCCAATAGCAAACACCTTTCATCTATTAGAATCGAGGCCTCTATATGCCCAAATCCAACTAAGTCCCCATTGAACGTGTTAGGTTAACTAGGTGTCTGGTTCCCTAGCATCTTTATAGGCCCCCTCCACCAATCCCTAGGAATGGAAAAAACCCTTGGCCCCTGAACATAGAAAAAATATTTTTTCGATTCTTGGCCATAAGATGAGGTAAGGGATACTAAAAATTTTTGGCGAGGTTGAGCAGTCAAGTAGTAAAAACTAGACTCCTCGGTACTACCTAACTTCTGTGACATGGGTAGGTGAAATAAATTTAAAAAGTTGGCAAAGGAGACTGGTTGATTATGTAAGTGTATCAGCACGGCAAAACTATAAAGGGTGGCTAAACAGTTTGGCAATAATTGGGTTATACATACTTGCAGGCCTATTAGGAGGTTGACGATCACTTGCGCGAGGGGAAACCTATGCCCACATTTCAACCCTTCCTCAAATACCATTATACACTATCAAGGAGGTTGATGCATTCTGCCTTGAGCTCCTAGAGCTAACAATTCATACTCTTCAGGGATATGATATGTTGTCTTAATTCGTATTAGGTCAAAAGGGTTATTTTAGACATTATGTCTGAGTAATGAACTGGGGTAAACAGTTGACCCCGGGTAGGAGGAACATCACTTAGGCCAACATCCCCTTCAAAAACGGCCCTTACATCGCTCGAGCTACTAAAACTACTCAAACTCGAGTTTTTACTTGCTAAACTACTTGACTCCTTCTCGCGAGAGGTTTTAGATGTGTTCCCACCCTCGGTCTCCCTTTGATAGGCCACACTCTCGGACCTAATACCTTTACTATCAGAATTGGTAGATATAGAATAAATGGGCAGAGTAACTTATAGTGGATATCTGGCAAGCTCTAAGTATACAGGGGTTAAAGAACTTCAAAGGCAGAGATTCGATGAGGAATAGATTCAGCAAAAATGTAAATGAAGGCATATATAACCATTATTTATAGGTGTTTATGTGCAGGAACCTAAGCATCAGTTATGATTATACCCTGTCCCATACGCTTCTATTTTGTGAAGTAACCAACGCATTAAATAAAGCAGAACCACCATAAACCCTGGTTAATAATTCAAAAACCCTAGCCAATTTGTTAGAATCACGATCAAGTATGGATAACCACCCAAAAATTGCTCCGATACTCCCTACTCCTACTCATTAACGGGCTCGATTAGCACTGTGAGTAGGGGGGACTCATGATATGGGATAGTCCAACAGGCTCATTTTAGCCCAACAGGCCCAGCATCAGTTTTGAATCGCCCAATAGGCCCAGCACATTCAGCAACAAATGTCTGGTTGAGTGTGTGGTAACTGATTTCACTCGATAGAAATCTTCATCTATTCCAGCATATTCTCCTTTCTCTATAATCGACTAGCTTAGCCTGTTCGATTGATATATTGACCTGGTAACTCACTTCGGTATTAACTCAGATCTTCACCGCATTTATTACTCTAGTAGGCAATATGTCTTTGCATTAATGACGCGTGACATCTGGTACAGTGGCTGCCACCAACTCTACTAGTTTGTATCTAGACTAGTTTGTAGTCATCTTCATCGATGACATTTTGGTATTTTCCAAATCTAGAGAAGAGCATATGAAACACTTGCGTATAGTTCTCAAAACTCTAAAAGAACATCGGCTATATGCCAAATTCAGCATGTGTGAATTTTGGATAGAGAAAATAGCCTTTTGGGGACATATTATCACCTAAAATGGGATTGAAGTTGACCTCTCTAAGGTAAAGATAATAGTTAATTGGAAGAGGCCTGAGAATGCCACTAAAGTTCAAACCTTCTTAGGGTTAGCCAACTATTATTGATGATTTGTTCAAAATTTTTCTAAGATAGCCAGTCCTTTGACCAAGTTGATTTAAAAGGATCAACCTTTTAACTAGCATGATAATTGCAAGAGAAGCTTTTAAGAATTAAAACATCATCTAACTATGGCTTTGGTCTTAGCTTTGCTAGATGGCCTCAAGTGCTTTGTGGTATATACAGATGCCTCCAATAAGGGGTTGGGATGCCTGTTGATGCAGAAGGGGCATGTGATCACTTATGCATCTAGAAAATTGAAACCCAATGAAGAAAACTAACCCACACATGACCTGGAGCTAGCTACGATCATTTTCACATTATTGAAGATAAGGTATTAACTATATGGAGCAACATTCAAAGTATACATAGACCACACAAGCCTCAAGTATATATATTCACATAAAGATTTAAAGATGAGGCAACGGAGATGAATGGAGCTTTTAGGTGACTATGATTTCTCCATCACCTACCACCCTAGGAAAAAAAATGTAGTAGCAAATGCATTGAGACAAAGAGCTAGGTTAGCTCATTTACATGCAGAAGAAACATCTAAAATCTGAAACATGGATACCGTGCTAAGACTAAAAGAATAAGTTTGGGTCACATAAGTTCAAGTACAGTCTAAACTGTAAGAAGAAATTCAGCAAGCTCAAGATTGAGATGAATGGATATTGAAACAGAAAATGATGCTTGAAAATTATAAAGAGTTTGAATTCAACCTTGATAACCAAGGTGCCTTCTTGTACTGTAAAAGGATATGTATGCTGAAAGGGATGAAAGAAAGATTGCTAAATGAGGCACACAAAATGAGATACACGATACATTTGGGGAGGCACAAATATGTACCAAGATCTTAAGAAACAATTCGGCTGGCATGGTATAAAGGGAGACATTGCAGACTATGTATGGAAGTGTCTAACTTGTCAACTAGTAAAGGCAAAACATCAACTACCGTCAGGATTGTTACAACCACTCCCTATTCTTGATCGAAAATGGGAACAAGTCACAATAGATTTTGTATCTAGTCTACCAATAACTCAGGGAGGATATGACATTATTTGTAGAATATATTATTATTTTCAATTTTGTGAAATTTAATTATTCCTCATATTATTATTTTATTTAAAAATTTGTGGTCAATTTGTAATTTTTGAAAACTTAATTGAACCAAAATTCAAAAGTTAAGGGCTTGGATGAAACCCCTCTAGTCAACTAGGGTCAATATGATATTTTAATTGACTAAAAGACTTAATTGAATAATTTACTAAACTAAGGACTAAATGGAAACTCTTTAAAATTTAAATTTCATAAAGGGGGTGTGTGTCTTCATTTTTTCACCACCTTCTCCACCATTCTTCACCATCACTATACCATCTTCTCTTTTTCTCTTCACTCACTCTCACTAGTAACTCCATTCCTGGTAAGTTCACTACTATTCAACACCACTAACTACCTCATCTCACCCCTAACAACCCCGTCACCACACACACACAAACCCAACATCGAGGCTCCAAAGTTTTGAAGAACTAAAAACTGACCACGGCAATCAGTGGCAAGCTAGCATTGAAAAGGCGATTGGGGATTTGGTTTTGAAAGCCCTTGGTTTAGAGAATGAATTGGTGGCCTTGCATGGAGGAGTAGAGCAGTGGCGACGGTAAAGAAGGCAATTATAAGTACCGTGATGAGAAGATGGAGCTGAAGCGTTTGGGCACAGTTGAAGGTTTTCCAAGCATCAAAACTAAAAATTAAAAACACCATTAGATTCAAGAGGAAGAAGGAAGTGAATGGTGGTGGTCTTGACGTCTTCCAACGACGATGGTGCCCAAACAAAAATTTCTCCTTATTGCAGTGGTCATGGTGGGGCTATCGGTTTGTGATTTTAAGGTCTTGATTAAGTGTTTCTGGGAAAAATATTAATTTTGAGATGAAGGTGTTTCTACATTTTTCCTTCACTTATAACCTTTGTACCTTTGAATAATTGATTCTAAATTTTATTAGGAAGTACAAGTGTTTCATGTATGAATGATGTTAGATTTTTGGACTTTAGAATTGTATCAAATGTGATAATTGGTGAATTATTGAGTTAGAAAAACCCTAGATTTAGAAAATTGGGCCTTAATGATAATAATTGGGTTATTAAATTAATCGGCTTATTATTATTGCTTAGAATATTGATATGGAATTGAATTGATTATATGTATAGCTCGTATCATTAAGAACCCTATAATTTATATTAAATTGGTAGCATTGTTAGTGTATTTCCAAGATGATAATTCTAGGCGAAATGTGATACTGAATTAATTAGGTAGTTATTTATCTTAGACAAATAATATGTAGTGAATTATAATTATTGAAGGTTATCCTAGTTGAATATGGGTTTTGATAAATGAATCACTTTCATGGTTAGGTTATGAGGAATAGGAAACTGTGGATTAGTAGGCTATTGACTTTAGCTGCCTTCTGAGGTTTTTGGAGGTGAAGGTCTGCCAATCTAGCAACTTTTCTATCTATCTATAATTGTGATACGTGGGTTTTCTACTTCTGTACCATACTCTATTTGTTTAAAATTTGCATTGTATTTGAAAATTCAAAATGTTATTTTCTATCTGAGTTGAGCACCATGTGAGGGTTATTGTTTGATATCGATTTTGTTTTATTATCTGATATCTAATTTGAACACCCTTGTGTGGGTTATTCTTTGACATCAAAATTATTTTTGTTGTTCTAGTGCTCGAAACTCTCTTTATATTGTTAGATTGTGTCCCTTATACCCCAACCTTCTTGGCTCACCCACTTGATCTCGGTAATTGTGAAAGTGATATTACAATGGTTAGGTTGACCTAATTGTGTTAATAGTATCCTAATTGTTCACTTATCTTGTTATAAGAATAGGCCTTGTTGGCTATTATTGAATATCATTTTTGTTCTTACTTGAAAGTGAATTGTTATCGATTGGCATTAAATTGTGCCACCCATGGGGATACTTTTGGGAAGTTTCCACCTAAAGGGATGCCACAGGAAGTTGGGTCAGGGGCTAGGTTTGGAAAAATAGCTGAGTGAAATGGACTGATAGTGATAGGTCTTTCGGCTAGTGCCCACTTAAGATCCTAACTTACAGGCAGCTGAACATAGCAAACAGTGAGTGGCGACATCTAGCATGTCGTTGACCATGCTATATAAGTGAATTGTTACACCCCGAGCTATGTGCTCTAGCAAATGGAGAGATAAGAGAAAATTCTTATGTTTAAATTAAATGTTATTGATTATTATCTTGTATTGATCGAGGAGCAATAAGGAATAATGCCAATAGGTCTACTAAATGTTTATATGTTTCGTAGTCTTTTGAGTTTAAAGACAAATTCTTGTTAGTCATGATTTGATCATTTGAATTGCTATCAAAAGGTCTTGTTATTTATTGTTGCAATTTATTATTCTCTCCAACATCTATTATGTATTTCCTTTGTTGAGTCCTTAAGACTCACCATCCTCGTTATCTTTTATTTCTTTCCAGACATGTTGAGGTAAAAGGGTAAAGGATCATATTTTAGGGTGAAGTTATTTTGTAATAGATTAGGTGTATGGTGGTACATATCATTACATCTAATTGAGACTGTTAGTAAGAGATGTTATGTGAATGTTGTGTGAATATGAGATATTAGGATTGTATATATTGTGCCTTGTGGAGTGATCTTTTGGGTTAGTGTGATTTGTTTTACTTTGAGATGATTAAATTTTGGGTTAGTGTGATTTGTTTTACTTTGAGATGATTAAATTTTAGGTTTCCTGGTTATCATTTGAATAGATTTTAAGCTTGAATTGGTGGCTCCTCCACTTAGGTTGATACCTCGAGTGGGGATGCCACAGTTTCTTATTATTTGGTCATGACAACTAAAGTGTATTTGTTAAACGCTATTATATTGCCTCATCGGCAAATCCAATTAATTGATATTGGTTATATGTTGAAGATATATTTAGGCCGAGTGCCAATTCTAGTGGAATGCTTGGATATACTTGTATGTGCTAGCAGTGCATAAGGGCATTTCCTTGGGTATCAGCAATAAGTCATGGACTTTTCCCTAGGCATCTGTATTCAACCATGAGTTAGGGGCATTTCTCGATGCATTGGCAACCTATTGTATACCAAGTTGTAACACATTGGTAAAGTATTTATTTGAATGGAATAAGGTAAATCTAATATGCATGCCTTATTGTAATTTGTTGGACTATATATGGTACTTAGGCTTACTTGAATTCAATTATATTCTGATTGTTTGTATCCCGCTTATAGAGCAACAAGGTTGCTATAGCTTTTTCATCAAAATTGAGCTGTTGTACATGTCGAATGAGCCGTCTGTATTTTTTCCCAATTGTGATCAATTAAGATGCTCTATACCTCCTAAACAAGATCGATTAAGATAACTCTGGGCCATTCAAGCTGGTGGTTACAACCCCCAAGCTAGTACCTATTAGAAGCCTTGAATCTAATATTGCCTATTTTTTGAATTTGTTATTGTCTTCCTATTAGACTTGTTACTGCTTGTTTCTTGCTTAATCTTGATACATTTTTGTACTGATTATTAATTAATGATCTATTGGGATTTTATTGAATATCATGGAATGATTGAGATTTGTGTATTTTTGAGTTCAATTAAGTTTTATATAAATCCTTTTCATTCTTTTATCTTATGAAAGCTTAGGAGAATTGGTAGAGTTGATGGTGTCTCAAGGAAGTTTCAATGCACCCATTCTACCTCAAACTGGATAATGGGGAAGACCTCTTGGGTGATAGGCTAATGACTGACAGGCTCAAAGATGAGAAGCATATGTATACTCACAACCCATGTGATAAGAAGAGATTTTGCAAGCCCTTTCAGTTGGGCAGTTCATTGATAGAGCAGAGGTAGCACATGTGGATACAAAAGATTGAGCTTTAGAGTGATTCCTCTATTTCCATCCCCTGAAGTTTTTGGGAGAGCTAAATGATCAAAAAGTAAAAGAATAGGTACAGAACTTAAAAAATATATTCGATACCTTACGTTACCTAGAGGAATGAAGAGTTTGCTTCACTGCATTTCTTCTATTAGGACCTGTACGTAGTTGGTGGAAGATGATTGAATGCTAATAGACCATTGTATGGACTCAAAGGACAATGGATAACTTCACTAAGGAATTTATGGACAAATATATACTGTTGGTGTCCAAATAAGCAAAAGAATGGGAATTCATGGATCTCATTCAAGGAAATCAATCCGTTAGTTAGTATGAGGCGAATTTCAATCGGCTCCTTTAATATGTGCCTTATATCATGGAAAATGAGAATTAATAGACTCAATGGTCTATAAAAGGGCTGTGGTAGAGCTCCAATAGGGCTTGACCATATGTGGTCTATTGAATTTCAACTAGGTAGTAAGTAAAGTACTACAGCTAGAATTAGAGCTTTAAGAAATTTGAAGGATTGAAGATAGGAATCGAAAAGAAAGATCATGCCCTAAGGAGCAAAACAACACTAGAGAAAAACAACCAAGGCTACAAGTTGAAAGTGCTACTCCACCAAGCCGTTAGATTGATGAGACAGCAACTCTAACTCAAGAAGGGCCAAAAAGAAATGTGAATTCTATGGATCTGATAGTCATGAAGAGTTAAGGTATTGGAGAAAGTAGGGCCAATGTGTCGGTTGTGGCAGTGACCAACACTTTCTTAAAGACTACCTCAAGAGAAAAAGCCCAACACTAATGAGAAAAGGGAAACAAGTAGTTGAAGGTTTCAATTAAGTTTGTGAATGTCAAAGGAAAGTCTAATACTACACATTTTAGCTTTATATCCTAGATAGAGTCCAAGAATTAGTAGACGTATAGGTTATGTGTATACATAGTTGTTTAAGTTTTGGTGAAATTTGCATCTAGTTGCTTGGGATTGTATGATAAGTTATGAAATCTAGCATGTAAGTTTGAATTTAACTATTCCTTTATGCAAATAGTATATAAATGTGAATTTGTGATGTTTATTAGTTGTTTGTTACTATAATGGTTTTATGGTCTTTTAAACAAGAATATGCACTCTATCAAAACAAAAGGAAGAATATTTTAAATACTATGATGATAGTTGATTGAGACAACATATGTGCCGGAAGATGTGGAAAAGGGAATATTAGTAAGGCACATAAGTCAAGATATACGATGCTTTTGAGAAACATGAAAATGTTTTAGGACTTGAAGAAGCTATTATGGCAGAATGTGATAAAGAGAGGGTGTAGATCGACAAACCAAATCTACTTATTTTCTGCCAGTCGGAATAATACTCATATGAGAGTCCGAGGACCAAATTCTCTTAAGAGGAAGGGTTTGTAACACCCTTGAAATTCAGCATCTTTGAGAAATAAGGATCTAGAATTTAGGATATTGATTGATTGGATTTTAGAGCTCGAAAAATAAATAAAAATGACTTAATTGCAAAAATTTTGAAAGTTTTAGGGGTTAAAGTGGAATTAAACAAAACTTGATTAGATCACAATTTTGAAGTTTTGGGGTTGCATGGTGAATGTTTTAAGTCAAAAGAGGCTAATTAGAGTGCTCATTAATCTGGGGGTTGACTGAGAAACTGAAAAATTCTGAAGGGCTTAATTACTGACTGAAGGAAAATATTCGGGCTAATCCATGATTAAGCAAAAGTTGATTATATATATGGAGAATTTCATTTCTACCCCATTCATTCTTTTCTTCACCTGCAGCACCCCTTCTTTCTCTCTCCGGCAATCTTCCTTTGGCGATGAGCAAACCATAAAAAAATTGACCATCTTTTTCTCTTTAACTTTAGCTTCACAACCATAACATATGCATACACAATCTCTGGCATATCACCAAAAAACATGAAGGCCAAGGACGCGATGGTGGGGTTTGGTGGGTTTCCAATTTTTGGAGACCTTTCGCAGTAGACTGAGTATGTTTTGGAATGAGTTCAACTCAAGCAAGTATTTGGCGAAATTAGTTTTAGATTTCGGCAACTAAGGACGGCGAAATTGGGGTGACAAGCTATAATGGCGTGAAGTGGTGTGGCAACTTTGAGGCAAAAATCGACTATCTTTGTGGCGATGTTTGGCAAAATTAATCATAACATTGTATTCCTAGAGCTAATTAGAGCATTTCGATGTTGGTTTGGACTTTTCTAGTAGCAGCGGCTTAATGGAGATATTGAGACAGAATCCTCTCCTCAATGTGATGATTGCAATCGCGTAATTAGTTTTTGACTCTGGGATCTCATTAATCGATTTGTGGGTAAAATATTTGGAAAATGGGTTTGATTATATATATACACATGTGCCATATTGCTTTAAACGTTGTACCATGTTATGAAATGAGGTTATCATATGGATTGTACATAAATAAAGAGACATGCAAGGATGAAATTATGTACCTATTAGGCCTAGATATAATATATTGTTTGGCATCTTTCGTTAATTAAGGTTAATAAGTAAGAAAATCCTAAATTTATGGGTTTAAGATCTAAATGGAAATTGTTGGGATTAATTATGAAGAAAGAAGAAGATTTGGTTATACATGTGATATGCATGATCATGTATGAATTATTGGGCCTGGATTTGTGTTGTTGTATGATTACGTTTGAATAACTAAAATTAATGAGCATGAAATGCCTAATTTTATGAATTTGGGGACTTACATGGAAAAAAATTGGGTTATTGAGTTAATTAGCCTGTTAGTACTAACTTGGGGACACTGTTATGAGGTTAATTAGGTAATTTAAAATTAGTTATATCTATCGCTTGTAACGTTAAGAATTCTATAACTAATATAGCAAACCCTAATACCAAGTTAATTTGATAGTTACTAATTTTGGATTGTTAATAGTAAGATTTCAATTCTTAAGAGTTGTTAAGGTCAAATGAGGATTTTTATTGTGGATTTACTTTTTTGGTTAGGTGATGAAGAAGGGGGTCCCGTGGACTAGTAGATTATTGCTTTTGGTTGCTGTATCTGAGATTACAGAGGTGAGGGTCAACAAACATAGCCTTAATTAAACTTATCAATTGTTGTGGAAAAACCCAGTGAGGGTTAAAAGTGCTTATACTATGCGTACTTGTGTTTATTGAAATCTATAATTTTTTGAGTACTTGTTTGCTATTTGTTAATTAATTTATATACCTCTATGAGAGTTAGCACTTGATTGTATTATGTTATGAGTTTGTTCTTGTTCATTTTGACACCCAAAACTTCTTATTATCCTATCTTTTACTTGTTCTCGATCGATACTTGTTATTATCTTATGCTTGTTCCCATCTTGTAATGTTATCAAATGCCTTATTGGCATACTTGCTTGATTGTATCTTGTTATTTGGCCATGACTGCTAAATTGTAATTGTTAATCGCTATTGTATTACTTAATTAGCAAATCTGATTGATTGATATTGGTTATATGTTGAAGATATATTTAGGCGAAGTGCCAATCCCAGCAGAATGCTTGGATATACTTGTACATATTAGCAATGCATAGGGGCATTTCCCTAAGTATTGATGATATTGTTAGGGGCATTTTCCTGGGTATCAATGATGAGTTAGGGGCTTTTCCCTAGGCATCTACATTTAGCCATGAGTTAAGGGCATTTCCCTAGGCATCGGCAGCCTATTGTATACTAAGCTGTCATGCTTTGGTAAAGTACTTGTTTGAATAGAATAGGTGAATCTGATATGCATGTCTTATTGTGATCTATTAGACTACATTGGTACTTGGGTTTACTTAAATTCGACTATATTTTGATTGTATTCCGCTTATGGAGCAACATGGTTGTTATAGCTTCTTAGTGTAAATTAGGTAGTTGTACGTGCTAAACATGCCATTTGAATTTTCTCCCGATTGTGATCATTTGAGATGCTCTATACGTCCCAAACATGATTGGTTGAGACAATACTAGGCTGTTCAAGCCGACAGTTACAATCGCCGAGCTAGTACCTACTAGAGCCTTAAATCTGATATTGTCTATTCTTTGGATTTGTTATTGTCTACCTATTAGACTCGCTACTACTTGTTTCTTGCTCGTTCTTAATACTTTTCTGTATTAATTATTAATTGATGATCTATTTAGTTGATTCATTCTCGACAGATCTCTATTGTTCCTTATTAAGATTATCCCTCCCTAAGTTCTTTGGACTTATCCCCTCAATTATTCATGTTTTCTCAGATAGGATTAAGTGACGAACATAGAACTTGGCTTGGGCTAAAGAGAAAATATAATTTGTAATTGAGTAGGTGCTTATGTGTATGTATGGAATCTCTTGAATACTAAGCTTGGACTAGAGATGTTGTGATATGTCAAATTTGACTTTGAGAACTTGTGGCTTTTATATACTTTGTTAGGTACCTAGGGGTTGAACTATGGTATATACATTGAGTTTTGTTGTAATTGATAGGTTGAATTTTGTTGCTGCTTTTGATTAGTTAAGTTCGAAAAGTTTGTTATGGGCCTATTGATTGTATTATAAACTGAAATTTAGGTTTGAACTGGAGTGGTGCCTCAATTTAGGTACTATCCTGAGCGAGGACGCTACACAAAAAATGAAAAATTCTTTCTTATATGTTCATAATTAGAATGGATAAATCAAGTGCAAATAAATTTAATGAATATTTTATAGAAAAATGTATAGTATTTCTTCATTCATTTGATAAGAACATTGAAATAATTTTAACAACTTAATAAAATTGTATTGTTTTCAAATATTTCAGAACATGACATTGTTGGAGGCACATTACTCAAACATGAAGTATATGAAATTTTTTTAACTAGATAAATTGAGCAAGCTACAGCTAAAATAATAATAAAATAAAAATTCAATATCAAAGATAAATTCTTACATAAATATATAGAAATATTTGAAAATAGTATTGCAAATAAATACATAAAATATAATTCATTGAAATAAAAAAAGTGTTGTATGCCGATGCTGTTAAGTAATATAAAAATTGCAATCCTAAGTTGGTCATAAGAACTTTAATTTTAAGCAAATATTGAGAAAGTAATAAAGTGATAACATTGATAAAATGTTTAAATATATTACAAAAGCAACTAATTAATTTAAAATAAAAAAAATTAATATAAAAATGCGTTATAAAAACATATTAAAAAATTTATACAAAATGAACTTTAAATTAATTAAAAAAATATATTATTATATTATACTAATTAGGGAAAGAGGTCCTACAACTAAAAATATAGAATTGTACTACAAATAATATGGAAACAAAATGTAAAAATAATAATTATAGAATAACAATATATATTTATCTATTAATAAAATAAAATATTTATGTATCAATCTTGTGATAAATTAAATTTGTGAGATAGAATTTTGTAAGAAGAATACTTAATATGGTGTTTATAAAATAATTTTAAAATTATAAACTTAATTAATGAGATAAAAATATGATAATAGATATTTTTGGAACTATTTTATGATATAGAAATCTATATTACAATTCTAGATAAACATAACATGATATTTTAGTTATAATAGATAAGTTGATCTTATTAAAATAAAATATTAAGGTAAATAAACAACCAATGAAAATTTTTTGATTGAATTAAAAAACTCAAAATTCTAAATATCTGACATGTGGACAAAATTGCACAATTAGAATCAAAATTGTATAATTGGACAAGTACAAAGCTATGCTATATATAATAGTACTAGCATGTGCCCGATGTGATGCACTAAAAATAATTCTAAGATAAAAATAATTTATTTTATAATAAATATTTATTTTACTTCATAGGATTAAGACATGAATTATAATTATTTTTAGCATTTAAAGAAAGAAAATCTATTACTAAGTAAATAAAGTAATATAAATATTTCAATTAAAAATATTATGTTTGAAGATTTAGACTTAAATAAGTTATAAAATATCAAGAATTGCTAACTTCAAGTTCATAAATTATATAGAAATTTATAAAATGATAAAATTTTTAAAAAAATAAAATAAAAGAATTAAGAAAATAAAAATAGTGTGGAATATTTTACTAAATTTGCCTTTTAAATTAGATATATACTTATATATTTTGATATGATGGATAAGCAAGTAATTTTTTTAAATATAAAACTTTTTCATATGATTTTTTAATAATTTGAAAGTTACAGTTACATTTTCATAACATTTGAGAATTTAAAATATTAAATATTTTCTATTAGAGTAAATATATAATCTCTTTGTACATTATCTATAAAAATAATTTATATTAGGTTATTAATTATTTGATAACTAATTCAATAAATAGTTTGTAACATACAATTTTATTTATATACAATTAGAAATAATTTATTTAATTAAGAAATAAAAGAATTTATGTGACCAAATGATTGAATATTTTTTATTTATTTAATAAATTTTAATTAAAAATAATTAAATATTGTATTACTTCAACTAAAAATAAAGTGATTATTATATCTATATAAATATGAATGAATTTATTAAGTATGAAAAATTGGTTGCTGTTTTGAAATAACTTAGTTATCAACTACTTAAATTTTAAGTTTTTATGAATAAAAATGTATAATTAAATTAAAAAATCTAACTCTTTAAATGAAAAAATGAGTTAATATTTATTAGATAATTTCATTACTTCATATATCAATTTAATTTTTGACAATTAATATTATCAAAGTGAATATAAATTACTAATTATGAAATATATCAATTGTGAAAAAATATTTACTTAGCAATTAAATTTGATTTTTAATTGTATATACATAATTTTTTATAAATAATTTATGTATTAAAGTGAAATAAAATAATTGTCTTACAAAAATGTTATAATAAGCAAAGATTCAACCAATTGAAATAAGTTTATCAAAGCACAATATATTACATACAAAAAATAAAAAAATTATTTCTTATATGCACATAATTAGAAATGGGTAAATCAAGTGCTAATAAATTTAATGAATATCTTATAGAAAAATATGTAGTATTTTTTCATTCATTTGATAAGAAAATTGATTTAATTTCAACAACTTAATAAAATTATAATATTTTAAAATATTTCATAACATCATATTATTTGAGGTACATATACTTTTGTTTTAATCAAGATAAATCGACAGGGCTTCAATTAAAATAATAGTAAAATAAAAATTTAATATCGAAGATAAATTTCTATATGAATAGACATAAATATTTAAAAATAGTATTAAAATTAAATATATAAAATATAATTAATTGAAATACAAAATACTGCATGCTGATATTTTTAAGTAATATAAAAACTACAGTCCTAAGTTGGTTATAAGAACTACAATTTTAAATAAATATTAAGAAAATTGAGGGAATAATAATATTGATAAAATATTAAAATATATTAGAAAAGTATCTAACTAATTTAAAATAAAAACAAGAAAAAAATATAAAAATATATAATGAAAAAAATATTAAAAATATTCTATGAAACAAACTTTAAATTAATTAAAAATAGAAAACTATTATATTATGCTAATTGGGGAGAGAGGTCTTGCAACTAAAAATATAGAATTGTACAACGAATAATGTGAAAATAAAATGTAAAAAGAATAATTGTGGAATAATAAAATTTACATATAAAATAAATAAAATATTTATATATTAATCTTGTGAAAAGTTAAACTTGTAAGATAGAATTTTATGGTAAGAGTACTTAATATAATGCAAATAAAATATTTTTAAAATTATAAACTTATTTAGTGAGATAAAAATATGATGATACATATTCTTTGAATTATATTATGAGAAAGAAATCTAATATTGCAATTTTGGATAAACAAGACATGATATTTTAGTTATAATAAGTTGGTAATATTAAAATAAAATATAAAAACAAATCAACAACCAATGAAAAAATTTTAATTAAATTAAAAAACTCAAAATTCTAAAAATTTATCATTTACCCAAAATCATACAATTAAAATTAAAATTACATAAATATGAATCTCACATCATTGTGCTACACATATATTAATATAAATAGATAGATTCTACATAATAATAATTTGCAATATTCCGACTTTAGGCCCATAATCCCATTAAATGTGAGAATTGCCTCAAATTGTAAATTAGACTTATGAATTGTCCCATGTAAAGGCTAATGCTCAATGGAAAATAGTTATCATATTATGTTTAGTATAAAAACAATTAATCTTCAATATCTTTTGCCATGAAATTCATGTTTTTCCAATCATAGAATAAGCAAATCACATTAGAAAAGTCGTCATTTTTAATTATCCAAATTACGTTTTTTTTTTTCTATTTTCTACTTTTTGTTTACTTAGAGGATGTTTGGCTAAGTTTATTTTAAATATCTTATAAGTTTCTATATCTTATAAGATGTTTATGGAACTTATAAGATAGTAGATCTTTTTTTAAAATAAATTGTTAAAGTGTTTGAATAAAATAAGATATTAGAGCTTATAAGATGTTAATAATGGCAATTTTGTAATTAAAATTTTTAAAAATGAAGGAGCTTATCAAAATTTTAGAAATTAGTTAAGATCTCCTTACTTTTCTAAAAAATGCTAATAAGGTCCTAATATTTTATTTTAGAATCTTATAAGTTCTTTTTTAAAAATAATTATCAAATACTTTTTATCAACTTATAAACTCTTAAATATTTTATAAAATATTTTGAGGAGTTTATAAGCTCGCCCTAACACCCTCTTAGTGGAAAATAAATAATGTTCAAATCTACTTCTTAACACTAGTTGGGTGGTGGACTGGTGGTACTCAATGTGGTGATAACATTGGAATTATAAACTATTACATATCTAATTAAGGTGAAATATATGACCTAAGAAGGGAAAATAAAAATTAGGGATCAAAGGAAAAAAAAATCATGATGAAACTAGAACTCGAATAAGAACAATATACAACATGATAGTATTTTCCAAAATGTGAAAATGATTCTTATTGTAATTGATAAAATCAAAAGCTATGTGATGTAGGTAAAAGATGTATTTTACTTGATTGGGTTAGTGTTTACAGAATCCGACCTAATTGGTCGAGTGATCCAACTCCAGAACAACTCGAGCTAAGATTTGCAATCACGAGCAAATGCTAGACTAGTCGAGATTCCCTTGATTAAGGTACTCTAACACTCAAGTGAGCATTGGGTCGACTAGAATAACTGAGCAACAGAGTAAGGGCTTTAGTAAGAAATGGCATACCTTAAAAGTGGTTGGCAATGGGGTATTTATAGCCTTCTCTAGATGGATGATATGTTTTAAATGCCCCTATTATGTGTAGAGGGCTCTTGTCTTTGTATGGGGAGATTTAGGTCATCTGCCATCCCTATACTATTTTAGATGGCCTTGCTTTCAGCTTTCAAGGATAGAATAGTACATTGATGGTTTGCCTCCTATCAAGAACAATGACTAGAGTGGTAATGGTATGGCATGCACTATTAATGATATAGCATACAGCTTGCCAGCGCATTTAATGTGTCAAAGATATGATTTGGTTCTAAAATGACCTCGTTGGTTGACTTTAGGGGTCGACCATAGAACTAGTTGTTAGGCTTGGGCAACTATCGGAACCCACACACTTGACCTGCAGTCTAGTCAAGAGGCATCGGTCATGCTTCTTACTTAGGCAACAAAGCAAATAGGTGGTCGATTATGGTTGACAACCTAACTAGGCCTCATAGGCAAGATAGGCCTAGAAGTGCACTCTTGGGTCAATAGCTATTGGACTGGGCCTATTGGGCCATCCCAAATCATAAGTACCCCCATTCCCAATTCCTGATCAAGCCCGTTGATGAGAAGGAGTGGGGAGTAGCTACATTACTAAATGGCAATTTTAGAGAATCGATTAGGGTTTTGGAAATTCAACTAGTGTTTTGGACATTCAACCAAGTTTTTGGTACATTTAAAGCATCTGTTACATTAAGCCATACGAAGTGCCAAACAACGACTGTGTAATTATTATCACTAGTTGGTTTCTCGCACTTGAGTGTCTATAAATAGATGTGGTTAAAACACCCATTTTTCACTTTCACTACTTTGTGCTTAGTCGAGTAGTATTGAAGTTATGTAAGTTTTCCTTTCCACTTTTTGAAACTTAGCATTTCCTTAAGCATGTTGAATTTTCCTGATAGCGAGGCTACTAGGTCCTATGGGGCACCACTCCAAGGAAAAGGTGGTAGTGGGAGCAAGCTAGGTAGTTATCGAGCGATAGCTCGACCTTTAGTAGCTCAAGTAATGAGTAGGTAGCTTTTGGAGGTGATACTGGCCAGAGTGAGGTGCCAACATCATGTGGTCGACATTTTACTCCTAATCACTATAGTCAAATCATTTCAAAAATTACTTTGGTTGACCTCACACGTATTAAGGATCTTTATCATGTTCCTACTAAGTTTGATTTAATAGTTCTTAATCCATGGGATAGAGCGCATTGACCCCTAGAGGGTTATATCATTGTGTTTGAGGAAGCCTTTAGATATGGACTTAAGTTCTCCCTTATACCAACCATAATCGACTTGTTAAAAGGTCTAGAGGTCTGCATAACTATATTGTTACTAAATTACTTCTCCACTATATATAGGTTTCTAATTCTTATGTACTTATTCAATCAGCCAGCCTCTTTCACCAACTTCTCCAACCTCTTTAATCTTTCTATGTCCTAGAAGTTGGGTAGCAATAACGAGTTGGAATTCTACTATCTTAGAGCCAGGCCTCGTTGAAAATTTTTAGTCACACCATCTTTCTCCTACGATCAGGAGTGGAAAAAACATTTCTTCTACATTCGGGAGCTTGGGGGTTTAACATTCCAAGGAAGTAATAGGTTGGTTAAGTTGAGATAGTTGGTAATTCGACCCTAAGTTGGCTTAACACCTTTGTCTAGGATCTGGTCAAGTTTAGCCAGATGGAGGCCTCCATCTTTATTGAGGAGAGAAGTTTAGTATTGGCTGGCTTGTCGCCGGCTGACCTGGGCTTACCAGCGGGTGATCAACTAAGTAGAAGTTCTTTTGATTTTGCAAACTTATTCATGTACAAGCATCTTTATGGTCGATTTAATTATTTATTCTTATTATTACTCTCTACTGGCAGATTGCGAGGAAACTATGAATTAAGCTAGGCATGAAGCATTAGTTCGAGCACAAAGAAATAAGGAGCATCACCAAGCTACAATAGCTCAATGGGGGTTACCCTAGCCGTGGCCCTATCTCCTCAATGGGCACCCCTCTTTTTGAGTGCATCACCAGCTCAACTTGTGACGACAACAAGGAGTAGCCTTGCTGGTCGAGGAAAGAGGTTGATGATCAAGAAGGTGGGGCTTGTTCCAAAAAGGGCAGCAATCAAGAAAGGTAAAAGGAAAGCCACGGGGTCGATCCAACCAATTAACTATAATCTATTTAATCGATGCAAGGATGACGTGCTCTTTCGAATACCTAAACTGCCATGTCCTTGATTTAGGATGGAACCTACCTTAGAAGTGCACAATTCATATTCATTAGTGTCGGCAGGGTCGATTGGGGCTACTGCACTCAAAGTAATGATGACTGGGCTCTTGGCCTCCAATCAAAGAAAGTTCATGGACCTAAGTCAGGGTGCTACACTCAAAGCTTTTGCCTACCACAGTAATATAGTAAGTGTATGGTCAATTCATGTTTCTCATTGAATACTACCTACTGTTGGTCAAGCATAATTTACTGATGAGAAATTTTCTCTTTTAGGTGAGCCAGTTGGGCTACCATTCTTATAGGATGTCAGAATTGGCCCTGGCCAATTGGGAGTAACTGCAAAAGGGGGGCCAAAATAGAGACTATGAAGGTATAGCTCGATTCTGATCAACTAGCTGAGAAAGAAAGTTGAGGACCTTATAATCAGCTTGTGACAAAGGATGGTTAGCTAGTCATCACGATCTAAGAGAAAAGTAAGATGGATGAGTTGTTGAATAAGGCTCGACTAGATATGCAACATGGCTATAACATTGATAGAGATGCAGGTGCAATACTGCCATGTAAGATGCTCGAGCATAATTCCTTAGGAAACTTTTGTTCATGCACTGAGAGGCTATGCAATAATTCATGCTAAGCTCTATGTTTCAGGATACAAGCGTGGTCTTTTCCTTAGATAATGTTGAGAATACATTTGATGAAGCTGTGAAATAGCTGGAGTATCATAGGTATGCTTTTTGAGTGAAAAACAAGGATCGCATCAGTGCTATCCTTAATGAGAAGCTGCAGGCATACCTTAAGCCTAAGGCTATAGCAACCGAAGAGGGGGTTGCATGAGGTACACCAATTGAAGCCTTGTAGAGGTGCAATGGAAGGAAGTTAAGGTGGCAAAAGAATTGGCTGCTGTGGCAAAGAAGTTTAACTTTTCAAATGACTTTACCTTTAAGATCCGAGATGGTATGGTCGATGCTAGTGAATATTTACCCTTTTGCCAAACTGATATCCTAGTCGATAAGGTGGAACGATCCGAGCGATTCGAGCTATTATCCCGCTTGCCGTTGTGAGGCTTGTGCAGGATGCTAAAATCCCACGGTGGTTTCTATACCCTCGAGTGATGAGCTCAATCAAGCTATAGAGGAGGGTGCTATGGAGGCTTAGATTGAGGTTGTAGGGTTAAGTAAACTTAATGTGAACTTGCTTTCTCTTCAATGTGGTCCACTGTTTTTCTTTATTTTGGAATTCTTATTTTTCTCGAACATGCATAGTTAATTTGAATCGACAAGTAAAATAACTCTCATACGAGTAATCATGGTTGATTTGAATCGAAAAAAACAAAGATAATGAAATTGATCTAAGATACTGATCGAAATTGAGGTTGGTTTTAGGTTATTGTCTTTGCATTAAAATGAGTAGTTTCGTTGAAATGATCATTTTCACTTGATGCTTTTTTGCAACTACAAAGTTGAATTTTTATATATTTTTCATTGATCAAGATTGATCATGTTGTGATGATATTTTCCTCGATCCTGGGGCCAAGTCTCTTGCATAGTCTATTAGCTTAAAGTACGTGAACATTTTGGTCAACTGCTAATAATGTGGTGAAAGATCTCAATTTTATGCCTTTATTTTGCTCAACTTTGGGGTCGATTACGATCTTTGGGCTAAAGAGCCTTAATTTGGCAACTTGAAGCTACTTCTTAGGTCGACTATAGGATTGACTATAAACTTTGGGCTAAAAGGCCTTTATTTGGTAGCTTGAAGCCGCTTCTTAGGTTGACTATAAATAATGGGCTGAAAAGCCTTGATTTGGTAGCTTGAAACTTCTTCTTAGGTCGGTTACATGCTTTAGGATTATGGGGAGGGCTATTGTAGCATTATAAGTGAATGATAGCAGAATTTCTAAAAACTTTGTTTATATTAGATAATATAGTAGCTATTACAAAAATTTTCATACATAAAATTTCTTTAAGTTAATGGCATTCCATAGACACGAAAGCTCATTGCCATTGATGTTGCTAGTTAATATGCATTGTGCTTTGACACTTTAATAATAGTATAGGGCCCCTTCCATTTTGAATTGAGTTTGTCGATGTTCTTACACACTTCCACCTTTTTAAGAACAAGGTCCCTAACCTTGAAACTACAAGGTCATATCCCTTTGTAGTAATTCTCTACCATCTTGGATCTATATTGTTGCATGGTGTTATATGCTTCTTATCATGGCTCATCGATAGTCTCTAGGTCGAGTTTCCTTTTGGATGTATTTGTGATCAAATTGAAATGGATCACTCAAGCTGTGTGTTATATCAATTCAAAAGGTATAACTACTTCGAAATCGTAGACCAAGCTATAAGGGCTATGACCTATGGCTGTACTAGGGGTGGTCCTATATGCCTATAGTACTCCTAGGAAGTCATCTGCCCAACTTGATCCCATCCCTTCTAGTCAAACCTTAAGGTGATCAAGAACTGTCTTGTTCGTTGCTTTTATTTCACCGTTGGCTTACAGGTTCTCTACTAAAGTGAAATGCTAGTGAATCCCTAGAGCTTCGCACCAATTTCTTGTGCTTCTACTCTAAAATTATGTTCCATTGTACAAAATAAGGACTTTGGGGAGGCCGAAATGGTAGATAATAGTTTTTCAAATAAAACTTTTGATAGCCACATCTGTTATTTTCGAAACTGCTTTTGCCTCAACCTATTTGGTGAAACACTCAACTGCAACAATGATGAATTTTCTGTGACCTATTATCTTCAGCATGGAACCTACTATGTCAATCTCCATTGGTCGAATGGCCAAGCAACTTGAACATTCACTATTGATATAGTAGGTTGGTGCAGTATGTTCAAGTAAACTTGGCAGGATTGGCATTTTTGGGTAAAGTCGATGGCATCTTTCAATAATATGGGCCATACCCATATTTAATAACCTCATGTGCAATCGATTCTCTTCCTGAGTGGTTCCCATAAATGCCTATATGGATATCCTATAAGACCTTGTGAGCTTGATCGAGATCTAAACATCTCAGTGGTAGTCCGGAGATTAACCTTTTATAAAGCTATCTATGCTCATCAAGGGCAAATTTGGCTGCGTGACCTTTAAGCCTACGTGCTTCATTCTTGTCATTGGGAACTATACACTGACTTGGGTAAAGCTTTATTAGATCTTGCCAAGAAGGAATTGTCTCCTCGACATTTCCCACAAAATTCTATTCAAGGATGCCTATTAATGGTTTATTGGTGACTAGAAATGTTATCATTCTATCTCTTGCTCCTCTAGTTAAGTGGTAAATTTGGATAGGGCATCCGTTCGCTCATTTTTCAATTGAAGACCTATGCTTTTATGGCCATTTGGGGTTGGAAAATGATGTCAAATTCTCGCAACTCAATAGCCCATTTGGTTAATCTCTAGATGTGTTAGGCTTTGAAAGCACCTGTTTCAACTGTCACTTCATCAATATGATGATTGCATAATATTTAAAGTATAGTCGCAACTTTTGAGCTATAGTGACTAAAGCAAGAGCAAATTTCTATATCTCCAGGTAGTTATGTTATGTCCTTTGTAGCGCCTTGCTATAGTAATAGATTGGTTGATGATTTTCATCTTTAGTTGATACTAGAACTGAGCTAATCAAGGCCTCGAACATAGCTAAGTAAAAGTGCAGGACCTCCCCTAGCTCAAGCTTGGTAAGCATAGAAGACGAGGACAACTATTGCTTTAAAGCTCAACTAGAGCCTAATCACATTGTTCAGTCCATTAGAAGCCCAACTTCTTCATGTTCCTGAGTATCTTGAAGAAACGTAGGCTCTTGTTAGCTAAACGAGTAATGAATTTGCCAAGAGCTATAACTCTCCCAACCAAGCATTGCACATCTCTAATTGTTCGAAGTAGTGCGATGTCCAACAATGCTTGGATTTTCTATGAATTTGCCTCGATGTCCCTCTAATTGACTATGTAACCCAGGAACTTGCCTCTTCAAACTCTGAAGGTACACTTATTTGGGTTTAATTTCGTGCTAATTTTTTGTAGTATGGAGAAAGTGTGGTTGCGGTCAAGTAAATGGTCTTTAGCTTGCTATATTTTGACTATCATATCGTCGAGATAAACCTCTATAGACTTGCTAATCTCATTCTTAAACATAAAGTTGACTTGTCTTTAATAGATTGCCCCTGCATTCTTAAGCCCAAAAGGCATGACCAAAAAATAATAAACATGACCACAAAAGAGGTCTTATCCTTATTCTCAAGTGCCATGGATATCTGGTGATAATCCTAGAAAGCATCCATCATACTTAATAATTCACAACCAGCAGTAGAATTCACTAGTAATTCTATACGAGGTAGGGGGTAAGGATGTTTAGGGCAAGTTTTATTCAAATTAGTAAAATCATTACACATACGTCAATTCCTCTCATTCTTAAAGATGAGCACAACATTACAAAACCAAGATAGGTATTGAATTTCTACAATATACCATGTATCTAAGAGTTTGTTTACTTATTCCTTGATGATTTGGTACCTTTTAGCATTGAAAGTTCTCATCTTTTGCTTGACAGGTTTATACGAATGGTCCACATTGACGGGGTGGATGATGGCATTGGGATTAATTTCCTGGAGATTAGATGCTTTCTAGGTAAAGACATCAATGTTTCTATGTAGGAATTTAACCATGAGACACTTTATGTAGTGGCCCATATCTATTCCAACCTAGTGGTCTTGTTTGTTAGGGTTCCCAGGCTCTAGCTCGACTATTTTGAATTCCTCAATGGGCTCCACTCTGGTGTCTTTCAAGTTTTTCTTCTTGCTGGCTTGTCCCTTCTCAGGTTTCACTACATGGGTACCCCCCAAGGTCTTCAATTGTGGTTGAGTCTTCTACTTGCTCGATTCAACTAAAATAGTGTAACAGCACCATATCTCCATAATGTTGCACAATAGCTCACCTTTGCCTGTTAGGGTCAAAATTTTGATTTTTATGTGGTATGTTGAGATAATGGCCTAGAAGTCATTTAGAGTTGGTTACCTAATTATGATATTGTAGGCAAATGGGGCATCAATGACCAGATAATTGATCATGAGTGTTCTCTAGTGAGGGACTTTCCCAAATGATGTAGATACATTAATGGAGCCTTCCGGTATGATTTTTTACCCCCTAAATTCGATCAGAGATGTGTATATAGGCTCAAACTTTAGCTAACCTAGATTCATCCTTTTCAGGATCAACAAGAAAATGATGTTGGCAAATCTACTATTATCAACTAGAACCTTTCTCACCTTAAAATTGGCAATCTTGACAGATACCACCATAGGGTAGTCAATACTGTGATTGAGTTTTATGCTTTTAATATGGGCAAAGTAGGCATCAGTAAAAAAACTGGCCCCACGCTGGTGGAAAGCTAATAAACAGTTTTGACCAACTTTAATTTGATTGATTCTAGCCTCTCTGGGTTTTCCTCCTTATGAACTTTGAGTCCCCTGTAGTAGGACCTCTTGCAATCATGTTAATAATTCCTCGAATGGATGGGTGGGTTTCTTTCCTTTATCCTCTCTTCCTAGGCTAACCAACTTTCCTCTACGAGGAGTTTGGTCAGTTTTGCCCCATTCTTCTTGGGCACCTAGGGCCACATATTTCTTGACATGACCCTTATATCTAATCAGCCTCTCAATCTCATCATGCAGATTGAAACAATCTTCTGTGTTAAAGCTTTTTTATTTGTGAAAATGGTAATATTTCTTTAATTTTATTATGGCCTCTGTTTCAGTAAGCTCCCTTGGTTTTTTAAGGAGGTTGTCATGCTGTATCGCCAACAACACCTCCTTCCTTGAGAGGTTAAGTGGTGTGTAGTCATGAAAGTACTTGATAAGAGATTGACAACTCTCCATTTGCTGTTGGTCTTTTTTTTACTTACCTTTCTTCTTATCGACCTCAGGATTGCCAAATTTAAATCTGTTCATCTTCTCCTAGGTCATATATCTCTCCACCAAGTCGAGTAACTCCTCCATCGATTGGGTGCATATTTGCACCAAAGCATTAGTGTACTTTTTGTGTCTAAGTCCTAAGAATAGGACATTGATCAGAAATTCTATCCTTATGTTATCAATGTTTAAGATCTCTGTGTTGAATCTGGTAAAGAAATCATTAAGGAACTCTCATTCATTCTGCTTTAATATACAGAGATATGTGTGGAGGAGCCTCACTTTTCATCGACTGGCAAACTGGTGAAGAAATTTACTGTACAGCTAGTCATATGAGTAAATCGAAGCTGGCTCAAGCTTAACAAACTAGTCGAGTGCAATGCCCTGGAAAGCGGTGACCAGCACTTCGCACGTATGAATTCATTAAGGCCATGTAGCTACACCATGTGTTCGAATTACATTAGGTGCTCATTCGGGTTCGTCGAGCCATCATATCATGGAAGTTTAGTCAAAACTTTATTATCAACAACAATGCACTTGTCGATTATCTCCTGAATGAATGGCAACTCTCTTTCCTGATGAAATCTCCAGGGGCCGTTAGGTTGGGGATCTTTTCAATATTTCTCCTCAATATCTCCTTAAGGTGTTTGTTCAACTGTTGAACTTGGTGGGACACTTCTTCCCACTCATCTTACTCCATCTGGGTCATATTTTTATCAACTTGGGGGTTTATGCGCTTGACCCTATTGCTATGGGGTTCAAAGGGGTCGAGCGACATGATCTGTTGAATTGCTAATTTTCTCTTGATGGTTTGACCTCAAACATTTAACCCAATTGCGCTGTGGGGCTCAAATAGGTCGAAAATAATTATCAATAGAATCAGTAATTTTTTCCTAGGGGTTAGGTTGAGCCTTTTCTCCTAAAGGGCATCTGAGGCTAACCTTACATCTTATTTACAGTCGTTAGGATTCTAGTCAACTGTGGCTATCTCTTGGTGATCTTTCTTTAAGAGATGGGGGTTGTGGAGTTGCGTAAGCTATTGAGGCAGGCACGGTTGTATGTCGATTCATGGTGGCAGATAATTGAGCAAAAAATTGAGTAGGGATATGTTCCCTAATTACTTTCATTAATTGAGGCATAGTGAAAGTGACAACTTGCTCTGACATGGTGCTGGGTCCCAGAGCATTCGACTCTTACTGTGGCTGAGGAGGAGGAAGGGATGTTGTCCTTTGATTTTCCTCCCTTTCTAAAGCAACTTGCCTAGTGTTCACAATTTTTCAATTACAGTCTCATATTCCCATAGATGGCGCCAAATGATGAGGGTGAAAATTGTATTTTACTAGATTGGGCTAGCATTTAGGGTAATCCGACCTGGCTAGTCGAGTGATCCAACTCCAAAAAAACTCGAGCTGAAATCTTAAATCACGAGCAAACATTAGTCTAGCTGATGTACCCTTTGCTAAAGCATTTCGATGCTCAAATTAGAGCTAGGTCGATTAGAATAACTAAGCAACAGAATGAAGGCTTTAGTAAAAAATGGCATACCTTAAGAGTGGCTGGCAATGGGGTATTTATAGCCTTATTTAGGTTGATGATATGTCCACGATACCCATATCATGTATAGAGGACTCTTGTCCTCGTATGAGGAGCTTTAGGTCATCTCACACACTTAAACTATTCCAGGTAGCCTCACCTTTGACTTTTAGAGATAAAATAGTACACCGATGGTGTGTCTCTTATCAGGAGCAGCGATAAAGGTGATACTGGGGCAGCGTCATTAATGCAGAAGCATGCTACTTGCCAGGGCATTTAATATAATAGAGATACAATTTGGTCCTAAAACAACCTTGTTGGTCAACATTAGGGGTCAACCATAGAACTAGCTACTGGGCTTGGGTAGCTACCATGGGCCATGGCGCTCGAGTCCTCTCGTTGAGGACAATCGAGCCTACATGCTCGACCCATGGTCTAGTCGAGAGGCACCAATTTTGCTTATTGCTTACGCGACAAGGCAGGCAGGTGGTCGATCAGGGTTGACAACTTAACTGGGCCTCATAGGTGAAATGAGCTTCAAAGTGCGCTCTTGGGTCACTAGCTATTAGATTGGGCTTCTTAGGACATTCCATATCACCAGGAGATAAATATAATATATGAAGTGCCTAGCTAAGTTGATTTAGTTCTTATAATTAGTTGCTATATCTTATAAAAAAATTTCTTTTTTCTTTTAATTTATAAGATATTAAATTTCATTTAAAAAATAATTGTAAATTATTTAAGTGTAATAAAATAATAAAACTTATAAAAAATTAGTAATCACAAATTTACAATTAATATGATCAATTATTAATTAATTAATATCTTAATAATAAATTACGATATCTTCTTATTTTTCCTCTCAAAAAAACTTATAAGATTCTAATATATATATATATATATATTATTTTAAAAGTTTGTAGGATCCTCTTCTAATTCTCTTATCAAATATCAATTGATAATGAAGTGGCAGCACACACGGAGGGTGCCAATGACGTGGTGTTACAATGTGGTGGTGATGCGTGCCAGTGTAACAAATGGCACAAAACCCCCAATTTTGGGGCTTAATTGATGCTGATTGGGCAATAAATGGGCTCAATTGAAAATTTTTGAGCCCAAAGGACCAAATGTGTGAAAAATTGGACTCAATGAGTGAAAATTCAATGCATAAATACTAACTCAATATTAAAATGAACTAAAATCAAAGTAGGTTATAATTAAGGGATTAAAATTGCATTTTTCCTGTGGATTAGCATACACTATGGTATGAACTTTTTTAATATAATATGTGGGTTTTTTGAGTTCAGTAGAAACTCCTGATGTTTTAACGAGAATGTGCTGTTACCTTCTTTCATATCTAAAGTGTTATACTTTAAAGATCTCTTCAAATGTAAATAAAAATTGATCGTGATGGCATAATTAATCAAGAAGAGGATTTCCATGTGCCATCATTAAACAACTTTGAGGTAAACATTTTGAAGTTTACTATTTGACTTATTACATTCTGCGCCTCTGTTCCTTTTCAACTTTTCTAATTGGATTTACTATTTCTGCTTAGCTTGCATTATCGCTTCTAAATTTTTCTCTGTGCTCTCGTTGCTTCCAGAACTGCCTATTGTTTCTCAGACAAAGTTGAACTTCTTGAAGGCATAAGAAGCCGATTCCGAGTATATGCAACACAGTATTACAAAAGCTGATCGTACAGCAGCATTCGATGTGGTACAAGAGGTCATACAGTTTGCTCTCGATTTCGTTACTGTGTATGATCAACTCATGGAGGGATACCATACCCTAGAGATGAGGACCGAGATGCCATTTTCAAAGCTTATATTGAGGCTTTAAATAAGGATCCTGCTCAATATAGGCACATCTTATCATTTATTTTGTGCTCTCTCCGTTTTGCTTTTCATGAGATAGATTTGAAATAAGTAAATATATTTGCACAAAAATAATGGTCGTCTGAATTTGGAAAAAGCAGGGTGTCTTTTAATTATAAGGGCACAATAACAATATCTATGTACAGATAAGGAATTTCTGTTGAAATTATAAACACACGCGCGCACACACAAAAAAAAAAAATTAAATTGATGGATAAAGCACCTTGAATTCAGCAAAAGGAAAAACTTTGTTTTCTATGAAATTATGTAATGACCTATATAACACGATAGCCCTATCTATCAATTTGGGCTACCTTATCGGACACATTCCACGATTAGTCAGAATAAATTTATCGGGCCTTGAGGTTCAATGCAATGATGTTATCTAAAATTATGCAAATAAAATTTACAGTGTTCATTCGGTTTTAATCAATTGGCCTAATTGAAAAAAAATTGATTTTTCAATATGGAAAATTGAAAATTGAACCGGCCGCAATTCTGTTCAATTCAATTAAAATTGATTTGAATTCAATTCATAAAACTTAATTTATTCAATCCCAAATTTAATTAAAATAATGTCAAAATATTACTTAAATGGTACAGAAAAGACATATTAAACTTAAAATTATCTCATGTAAATTTATAATAGCACAATCTTAGATATATATTGCTTTAGAATGCATCTATTGGATTTCCTTTTTCTTTTCACTCTAAATTGTATTAGTATACTTTATAAGAGTTTTTTTTATCTTGTTTTCTAATTTTAAGTCCACTTTCACAAATAAATGCCTATACATATAAATTAGATAAGTGAACAGTCCACCATACACAACAGAATTGCTTATACCATTGAATGAAGACAGTATTTTGACCCTAAATTTTGCTATTATTAAAAAAAATTGAGATTGATTAAGTATAAATTGTACATAGACAAATTAGATATGTAAAATGATAGTTATAAAAATTTACATGAGACAATATTAAGTTTAACGGTACACCATTGAAAACACATATATTATTTATTTGCAGTAAATTAAGCGACAGTTAATATATAAGTTAGCAGCACATAGAGCGGGCTATGTTGTATAACTTATCATAGAGACGGCAAAGTGAAATTTACACTTTCTTTAAGTTATGGTTTTTTTCATCCATTAATATATTATTTATTCATTCATTTAGAGTGTCATATGAAGATTTTATTAACAGGGGCGGGCAGGGCGGGAGTAACTGATAGCAACCCTAATCAATGGGGAAAGTGAATTTAACTCAACACTTTAATTTAATATGTTTCAATTAAAAAATCTGAGTGATTTGCACATTGATAACTAATTTGCTTTCAAATTTAGCGTGAAATATTTGACCTAACAAGTAATAGTACTGTCTAGTGCTTCAATGTATATTACTAACGTCTGATGCCAACATGTGTATATTAAAAATACATTTTACTAAATGGAAATATTTATCAATCCCTTCTCACTGTACATGTCAAAATTGCCTCCATATTTTTTAGAAATTGAATATATACTTATGCCTAAGTTCCCATTTCAATTTTGATTGAGAAATATTCTTAGCTTATACTGAAAGGCATCTGTTATGCTACTACTGACTTAAAGGTGCATTTGATTTGGAATATTTTCTACTCAGTGTATTATATCTATGTATTGTGGAAAAAAGAGCCTTGTTAGCATAGCATGTTGGTCATAGTCTAGTTTCAGATTCAAGTGACTGATAGAGTATTCGAAGCCTTTTGGTTCAAGTGGCTATCGTAATATATTAAAGATTAAAGTACGTTTTTGTACTGCAGGGTTGATGCTCAGAAGCTAGAAGAATGGGCCCGTATCTAGAAGAGGGAGGAGTTGAAGATATTTTAAAGGACACTGCGAAAAGAGGTGGGAGGAAAGAAGATTTCGGCTACAGCCGTTTCTTTGCAGTTGGTCTCTTTCAGCTGCTTGAGTTAGCAAATGCCACTGAGCCTACCATTTTGGATGAGGTAAAATCTGATCCGGATTTGTCGTTAGTATGTCCACCATACGAATGTTAATAGCGACACTTTAAGCGGCTTTAATTTTGCAAAGCCAACTCCACATCAATTAATTTGTTCCACCTCCAGATGGTGATATTAATTTAATTCGCATTGGCTCTAGCTCTGAAGTCCAAAGTTTTAGCTAGATGCCATGAAGTGAAAGTTGGCATTTCATCCTCATGTAGGAACCTAGAAAGCATATAAAGTGTGCTAAGCAAAACCTAGAGTTGTAGATTCCAAGTTTTGAAATAGGTTAAACAATTAATGTCATGATGTTTCGTGATTCAAAGCTTGTAATGGTAGTATAAGTAGGTCATGCTAGACTAATGCTCTTCAGTTGCACTGTTGCTAGCAAATATAGCTTGTAGCACAAGGGCAGGTGCTTGGTCCTATAATTAATCAGAACCAAACCCAAGAGGAGTAATTGTTGAGGAATGGATTGTTGGCCTGTATGGCAACAATGATCCCCGTGACATTTGCTGGAGAGGGACTTATTAGCCTATCTGGCGGCAATTACCTATTTGGGCGGCCATAGATAAAACATGGTGCTTAAGCTACTGTATCGTTTGAAGATTTGAGTAGCACCCCTGCTAATAGCTATAGCTTTTAGCATCATGTATACAATCAACAATTTTGCCTCACCATAGTAAAGGCTTTTAGTAGTTTGGCTTAAAAAAAAAAGGTTTGCCATTTGTTTTCACAATTTGTTCAGCCTTATGTAGTTACTGAAAAAAGATAGCCTGACCCTTTTCTACTTAATGCTGTTAATGGTATGAACAAAGGAATAATGATCTTCATTTACCAGATTTTTTATTTCTTTATTATCAGGAACTTAGCTCCACATCTCTACTATAAAAAAAAATTGAGCCTTTACAATCACAAAATGGCAGTTTGAGCACCAGTACACGAATTTTTAATATCAATTATACCCTTAAATATTTTATTGGGTGGAGAAAACTTTTAAGGTCTCAAATCTAATTCTACTCTATAAAAAGTAACTACTATCTCTACATGTTTTTCTTTTCTTCCCCTCTCTTTCCATTCTTCTCTGTCATAGTCCACAAACCAACCATATATTCTTCCTACAATTAATCCCACAAAACAAGTTCTTTTAAATTGTTCTCAGCTTGGCATTTAGTCTGCAGGAATTAAAAAAGAGAAGCAAAAAATCCTAAATGCTCGTGAGAATTTATAATATTGTGAAAAGAGAAAGCAACAACCATTTGGTAATATTTTCTACCTTTTTTTTTCAAAATTTTTTTTTAACTAGTGTAGGAATTATTTGCCATCACGTTGGTTTACGTTACTCGATATGACTATTGCATGTTGTTATTCAGTGTGGTTTGTTGTTAAAATGGCTTTTCATCTATTTACGTTGTTTGTGAAATTGAGTTTTTTATTGTTTATCATTACTATAATGTTGATATCACAAGTGGACAGGAAAATTTACGCACATATGGACCGCATGCCACGACCACTAGTGTTTAATAAGAGAACACTATTGAACTGATTTATGAACTGTTTGCCATCACAAGTAAACCTTGTCCACATGTTGGGATAATGTTTCTATATCTCTAAAAACACTGCATGAAGTCTGCTGGGTTATACATTTGTGTGCCTTTACTTGTTTTCCATATCAATGATCGATATTCTCATATTTTTACTTTTAATGCAGTTATGCTTGTCTGTGAATTCCATTTGTGCAAAGTCCATTAATGAGTTTTATATCCTGTCTAGCCTAAGTGCTTTTTTTATTCTTTTTGGAGTGCCACTGAATATCAATGTACGGGAAGGAGAGTTAGCATTTTTTGCATGCCTGAATAAAGTTGGCATGTGAAGTGGATTTTCCTATTTGTTCAACAAAGCTAAACCACATGGTATCTATGTTTTACATGCCTGGTCTCATAAAATAAAACAGAAAAAGACACAGGGCATTACCAAAGCCATGTGTTCTGAAGGAAATATGTTTCCTGAGCTTGCGGGAAAATATTTCTAGGGGCTTAGTCTTTTCTTGGCTTGCGGAGAGAAAATGTGCAATGGTAAATTGTGCAGGTCTCAGTAATAAGTTGTCCTAAATGCAGCTTTGTGGGTTGGGAATAACCATATGTGAAGGACAGTAATACTTCACATATTCTCTACTCATTATCCCTTTATAACTAGAATTGTCAAATTCGAAAAACTAATTTATTAGTGCTCACTGAGTCTACTTTAAATCTACACAACTAGAGTACATTTATAGAGGGCTCAAAACTGCATATTCTTTTAAGGGAAGTTAATATGATACAGAAATTTCAAGTCTTACTTTTAGGGTGCAATGTCTTGGATTTGCTTTGCGAAACCATATATTACAAACGAGAAACTCAATATAAACAAGTTGGTGTCTTTCTTTTGTCATGGTTTATATTTGTATAGTTTTATTTATGTAGTTGTTTAGTAATTGTATAGGAAGTGAGGGCTACTCTCCAATTTCGTTTGTACTTCCTCTATTTTGGTTGATTAATGCACAAGTAGGGGTCAGTGCCTAAACCCCCTTGAATTTCAAAAGAAAAAAAGTTGGTGTCTTTTGCCTTTCTTAACATCACTGAGGATATAATACATATCCAAGTTGATTGATAATGTTAAAAGAAAAAGAAAAAAGAAAAGGAGCATGGGGGACCTGCAAACCCGATGCATATGTTAAGGTGGAGAGGCCGGTGTTGGGACACTGATGATGGAAGGGCGTCTTAGTGTCAACTATCAAATACAAGCTTCTTTAGGACAACAGTACTCTTTTTGTTTGTGATTTAATTTAGTCATTTCATGTCAATACTAGCATTTTACAGTGAGGCACAAAGCTCAAATTTGATAGCAGTACTCTGTTTACTATGTTGTGAAGTCTTGCGCTATTTTTTATTCTGATTGGTAAAAGGATACTACTTTTTTACCTCAAAACATTTGGTTATAATAAACTGTTTATCTCAGTTTAACTTGACAGAGTGACATTCAGCCTCACATCTATTGGCATCAAAAGGAGGTCATTGTAATTAAAGGGCCCAAATCCAGATGTTGTGAGTTTAGTCTGAATCAAGCCTGCAAATCAGAGATCCATCTAAATAAATCAATCACCATATCACATAAACGGTCTACTATGGACTACCTATCTAGAAATCCATATTCATTTTTTAGGTTATTTTGTTGATATTGTCACCCAAATATGATATCGACCCGCATGACCATACTTGTGCAGCTGTATTCACGTTGTCCTCCAAAGATGTATTCACGTTGGAACAAGTTTTAAGGAATATTTTTCAACACACACACACACACATATATATATATATATATCCAAGCAGTTTTTCACAACAAAGGCATAGTATCACTACAACAAAGTACAGTTCAGTTTTAGTAACGAATAATTTCGTTATTATAACATAAAATTTGTTACCTAAACTATTGGTAATGAAAATTTCGCTACTTAACTTTAGTGTCCTAAAGCCCGTCGAAAAAAGTTTGGGTAACGAATTTTTTGGCTTGTTACGAATGATGAACTTATGGAGACGAAAAATTTTGTTACAAAAAGTTTCGTATTAGTAATAAAACAATGCTAGTTATTATAAATTTTTATAATGTAATAAAATACTTAGTTACTAAAACATTGGCAATTTTGTCACATTTTATTTTTCGTTATCAATGCATATTATAATAATATTATTTATTTATTTTTAGTTTCGTTACAAATTATTTGTGTAACCAAAAATTTGGTTACGATTAGTTAAATTATATTTCAATTCAAAAAAAGTATTTCGTTATTAATAAAATAAATAATTAAAAATTTCGTTATGAAATGTGCATGTGTGGGCTCCTATTTGGGCTGCTGCATTGGAGCTACTATGCAAACGGATGGGCCATTTGACATCGGGCCTTCACTTATTGGGTCACTGAACTTTGGGCTTGCCTGCGCCAACGCCCACCAACAAGGCCCTAACCCACCAACTCATTGCCCCCCCACTGGCCCAAGTTCACTTGCCAGCAGTCCAGCACCCACCAACTCGCCCACACTCTCACCTTCAAGCCCACTGGCCCACCTGCACCATCACCCACTCACATACCTCTGCCCGCAAGCTTACCAACCCCACCCCCGGCCTAACGCCCACCAGCCCACCCCGCACTTGTGGCTAAGTTTCTAATGAAAAGATATTATAAGAATTTTTTGAGCTTATAAAAATATCAAATTTTATTTTTTAAAGTAAACTTTACAATGTATGAATAAAATAAAAGCTTAAAATTCATACGGTCTAAATTATTATAAGACTGTATTCAAATTTTAAAATAAGTGAATACCTCTTTACATTTTGTAGAAGAGGTTATAATATAAAACACTTTATTTTAGAAATTTATAAAAAAAATTATAAAAAATAATTGGCATTACATATATGTTAAAAAATTGTGGACAAAACTCTTTAAAGTAAAAAACAAAGAGCAATCTAATAAGCAAAAAAATAATATTATTAATTGCAGTAGTTTAGAAAACCAGTACGAAGTTATTCATTCAGGGAAGGTCACACTAACTACTGCCATTTATTACGAATTCCTCAGTAGTTTGGGTAAATCACTACTTAACCACCGTTAAATTGATATTTCGCTACAGTTGAGACAAACTATCGCAAAATATATGCCACGCTTAATCTATTTTCTTGTAGTGTATATAAATACTATATATGTATATAAGTATGAATGAAATTATATTATATATGTATAAATATTAAATATTATTTAATGCAGAATGAATAAATAACAAAATAGATAAAAATAAAAGCAATTTAAAATTTATTGATAAATTTATATATATGTATATTATATATGTGAATAAGTATAAATAGAAAAAATAAGTATACATGGATGAATAATTAGAAAGAAAAAATATAAAACAAAAATTATTTAAAATTTTATAGATAAATATATATGTAATGAGACTATGTGAAATAATGAGAAATTTTGATTTTAATTATTTGAAAGGTTAACAACTTTTTTTGTTATTCTCTATTTTTTTGTTAATTGCAAAATATAATATGAATGTCCAATTATATTTATACAAACTTTTGAGAATGAACACAGCAATTTATTTTTTCTGTATTTTATTTTACATTCTAATTTCATCCTTATATTTTGTCACTAATTCATATTTTAAAATTAATTTTAAGTTTATAATTATTTTATCAATTTACTATAGTTTTAACTTTATATGGCTAATGTCAAACTCTTTTCTTCACTTAATTATTCAATAACTAAGTTATGAGTCAAATTAAAAGGTTTCTATTAACTTATATACTAATATTGATTTTAACTTTACAAGTATTTTATACATTTATTTTGATTTATTTTAATTTATTTTATCTTTACTATCATAATTTTGTCTTAACTTAATTGATTTTTAATCAAAAATTAAAAATAAATAAGATTGTTTTTAAATTCTTAGTAGCCAATATATTATCTAATTTTTATAGTTTAAGTTTAACTTAATATATATTTTCATTGTCTTTTAAATTTAAAGTAATTTTAAAGTATTATGATTTTAAGCTTTTTTCTAATCAATATTGTATTCTATATTATTCTCATATATTTTATTTTTTTATGCAACCATATGTTGATCTTTGATTGCATAATATTTTCTTCTTTTTAACAAAGTTAAAATAAGATTCATGGACTTTTATTTTTGGAATGATTTTATTTTTTAACTTCGCTTTGAATAATCTTGAAATTCATTGTTCATAATATCACGTATATGAAATGTCTTTATATGGTTTATGCTTTTAAATATTAAATTTTAAAGTTTTAAATTTAATTTTACTTGATAATTGTTTGAAGTAATATTTAATTTTGCTAATCACTTGACCATTTTTTGCGATATTTTTATTTTTATGTTGTTGTTTTTAATTATATTTATAATTTAACAATTAAATTAATATATATAGTAATTTTAAAGAATCCATGCATAGTATGGGGATAATGCTAGTAGTATGAATATATATAGATATATATTTATATTTTTGATTGGTTAGTAGTGTAAATATATTCAATAACTTAACCTCATGGACGAAAATGAATTTTACTCTATTTATTTATAAAAATTCCACAAAATTTGAAATGCCCAATCAACCTTCTTAAAAAATTTTAAAAAAATAATACAAAATTTTAAATTTATATAACAAAATCCTCATGAAAAAATAAAAACATTTTTATGTCAATATAAATATCATAGAAATATATATAATATCAATATAAATATATAAAATATCAGATATAATTTTTTAATTCAACTTCAATTAAAAGATTATTTAACATTTAAAAAAATTATTAATAAAATTATTTAAATTTATTTTGTGTAATTTAAATAATATTGAAGTTAAACCCCCATGTTAAAGTTACAAACAAGTCCAGGGGTATTTTTATTTGAAAAGTAATTAGAGCAATTTTTGAAGAATATTTTTGAATTTTAACGTAAATTTTCAACGATATCTACAAATTTTTTAAGGATGCTAATAGTTCTTCAAATATTTAATTAAATATATGGAGATAAAAATAATTTTATTAAACTTATAAATATATTAATAAGTTTATATTACAATGTCATGAGTATTTCAAAATAATTTAAACAATTCCAACTATATTAAAATTATACAAGTCGATCAATTTCAAAACAATTAGCATTAATTAACTATAGAAAATTTTCAATAAATGCATGTTTAAATTGTCAACATCAATAAATTATTAGTACAAAATATTTTAATTTTTAAAATGAAATTAATTACACATAAAAAATAAAGTTTTTTTTAAATATAAATAATTTTTCTAGAATCTTTTTTTTTTTTTTCAAAAACAATGTCCTAATAAATAATAACAAAGAATAGAATTAAATTTTTAACCTCCATAATAATATGTCATAATTCATCTTATAATATAAGATAAAACATATAATTTGGAGGGAATAAAAAAATAATAGGAAAATTCATTTTTGGAGGGAAACTTATATTTTTAAGGGAATATAATATGTAGATCAACTAATTCTTAAAAACAACTTGCTCAGGTCCATGAAAGTTAATAAATATTATATTTAATAATATACTTCAAACTAATACTTTTTTATACTGTGTTAGACCACGAAAGTTATTTTTATTTTAAAAATTTATATAGTAAAATATACACACAATTAATATACGGATATCAATAAGCTATAAAAATTCTTTAACTAGCCAACACAATGATTAAAAAATAAAATGTAAAATTAATAGGCCTAACTTCAGGGAGTATTTTCTTTTCATTAAGTATTATGGTAAACTATATTTCTTTCTTTTCTTTTGCAATTCAGGCGTGTAATCTTTAACTACTTATTTTAAGATAGAATTTTTCTAAAAGAATATTGTAATAAATTACAATAAAAAATTAAATTCTTAAGCACCAAAATGTGTAAGTCCAAATTATATGTTATTTACCTATTTTAACTATAATAGAAAGTCATTTAATAATTTAAAAATTTATATGTCAATTCATCATATAATCTAAGATAAAAGAAATTAAGTTTGCTATAAATTATTTATACAAAAGAAATGGAGGAGTTGAAATTTAGAGGAATCAAAAAAATGAAGGGAATTCATTATTATTAGTGGGACTCAAATTTTTGGAAGAAATCAAGTTAAATTATTATGGCAA
>JACGDI010003579.1:917638-970485 GCA_014898725.1 Jacaranda copaia | reverse complement strand
TATATATTTTTATAAATATTAAATATTATTTAATTCAGAGTGAATAAATAGAAACAAATAGATAAAAATAAAAATAATTTAAATTTTATTGATAAATTAATAAATATATATTATATATATGTGAATAAGTATAAATAGAATAGATGAAAATTTATTTTGGAGAGTTTTGGTATCTTTGCAGTTAAAAATTTCTAAACAAGATATTTAACCATTAAAAAATTAAATTAAATAAAAAAGTAAAAAAATACGTCATATGAAATATAAGTATAACAATAAAAAATAAATACATAAAAAATAAAAATATATAAAAATAAAACTATATATGCACATATACGTAAAATTGTAATTTTCGTCCTATAACTTTATTCCATTTGGTTTTTGATACTATAAATTATATAATTACAATTTTAGTCCTATAAATATTAAAAAATTATCATTTTTAGTCCTTTTTTTTTCTGCTGGAATCGACAAAAGTTGTAGGAAAAGTTGATGTGGCTCGTTAGACGCGTGCCCATTTGAAATTTTTGCCTTGTTGGTAGTTGAAATGATTTGAATTAATTAAAAAAAATAACAAAAATGCCAAATAGATATATAATAAAAAATATATGATATATATTTATGATATTTATTATATATCATGTATATGATATATATTTATATATACACATATATCTAAATATATACATTTATCAAAATATATGTATCTATATATTCATAAATATACATATAGATATACATAATAAAATATATATAATATATATTTATGATATTTATCATATATCATGTATATGATATATATACACATATATTTGAATATATATTTATCTAAATATATGTATTTATATATACATACATATATAAATTATATATGCCCCCACCCTCGCCACCCCCGCCTCCAAAACCTGCAACCCCTACCCCACCACCCCCAACAGCTCGCCGAGTTGCCATGGCTATGAGCCAAGTGGCCGGGAGAGCTTGCCAGCCACCTGGTTAGCCCTAGCCATGGCCAAGGGCCGCCTGCCATGGTGGTTGGCTGAGGTAGGGGTTGGGTTGGGGGAGGGGATTTTTCTTTTTTTCTTTTTCTCTTTTTTTAATTTCATTTTTAATTTATTTTTAATTCAAATTTTATTTAAAATATTTTAACAAAGTAATTTTTATTTTTGAATTACTAAATAATTATAAACTATACATAAATATTTATGTATACATATGTGTATTTTTTTAAATTAAAAATTGTGCCAATTAAGCAAGTTAAAAGAATATTATTAATATGGTAGATTAAAATTTTTTATTTTTTAATTAGTAAATAAATATAAATTATATATAAATGTATATGTACATTTTTAAATTTAAAGTTGTGCCAACTGAGCGAGTTCTTAGTTAAAAGAATATTGTTACTATAGTAGATTAATTTTTTTTATTTTTTAATTAGTAAATAATTATAAATTATATATATTTATATAAATATCTATCCATATATATATATGTGTGTGTATTTTTAAATTCGAAGTTTTGCCAACCAAGCGAGTTAAAAGAATATTGTTAATATGGTAGATTAAATTTTTTATTTTTTAATTAGTAAATAATTATAGATTATATATAAATATATGTGTATATATGTAGCACCCTCGCCTAGGATAGCACCTAAGTTGAGGCACCACTCTAGTTCAAACTTAAAATACGATTCATAATACACATAACAAACTTTTTCAAACATAATTAACCAAAAGCAACGATAAAATTTCAAGCTATCAATCACAATAAAACACAATATACCTATCATGATTCAACCCCTAAATACCCAACAAAATTATACAAGTCTCAGATCATAACTAACAGTTTTGACATATCACAACATCTCTATTCCAACTTAGCATTTGAGAGATCTTAAACTTACACATAAGCACCTATTCAATTACAGATTATATCTCTTCTTTAGCCCAAGCTAAAGATCAACATTTGCCACTTTATCCTATCTGAGAAACATGAATAGTAGAGATGTAAGTCCGAATGATTTAGTGAGGGATATTCTTAATAAGAAATAATGAGGATCTGTCGAGGGAAAATCCACCCAACAAATTGTCAATTTATATTCAAAACAGAAATGTATCAAGAACATGCAAGAACAATCAATAACAAGTTCGGTATGTAGACAATGACAAGTCAAAGAACAAACAATATCAAATTCAAGATTTCTAATAGGTACTAACTCAGGGTTGTAATTATTGGCTCGAATGGCCCAGGATCATCTCAAATGATTCTGCTTGGGAGGTAAAGAGCATCTCAATCGATCACAGTTGGGACGAAATATAGACGGCTCGTCCGACACATACAACTGCCTGATATAGACTAAGAAGCTACACCATTCATATTACTCCAAGAGCAAACAAAAACAATTGGAGTACAATCAAAACAAAACAAACCCGAATATAACATGCAGTCCAACAAATCAGAACAAACTTGCATATTGGAATCTTTTTATACCAATCAAACAACTACTCTCAAAGCGTGACAACTTGGCAAACAATTGGTGTGCCCATACGGACTGTATGGTGCACTGTGAATACCTAAGCGAGCTGCTTAGCATACTGCTGATACCTAAGTGGATTGCTTAGCATATCGGGACACCCAGGCAAACTGCAAGGTGTGTCCCATGTATCCCAGCATTCTACAAAGGATTGGCACTCAGCCCACGTACAATTCTCCAAATGAGTACAACAGTATAACATATACAAACCAGTAATTGGTTGTCAACAAGGCAATATAAAGACTAGCAAGTACGGATAAGCCAATTGGTTAGATAACAAGTACAAGTACACAAGTATGCCGGCAAGGTATCGGATAACAAGTCCAAGATAGATAACGATCAAGACAAGTACCAAACATGACAGAAGGAGTTCTGGGTGCCAGAACAAATAAAAAACAGAATCGATATCAGAGATAACCCTCATAGGGGTATTCAAATCAAGAAACCATTAATAAAATAAAAAATTAGATCTCAAACAATTTTAAGTACATAAAGAAATAGAAAACCCACATAGGGGCTTATCACAATGGACAGATACAGAGAAAAATACTAGATTGGTAGACCCTCACAGAGTGTAACAATTTAAGAGCAAGTTAAACAAAGTAATACCCAGAGTGGGAGACCCTCACCTTCGTTGTCTCAGAAACTATAGTTACCATCAACAGTCTACTAGCCCTTGGGTTCCAATTCCATGTCGCCTAATTCAAAAGAGTATATTTGCATATAAATCCACATTCAACCTTAGATCTTACTAATATACTTATCAATATTCCAAAACCACTAATTTTCCTTTTAACACAACACTTATAGAGCTTAGGCAGTGCTATCAATACAAATATGTTAACTAAGCCACTAATAAAGAAATAGTCTTGAAATTCACCTTAATTTATTAAAAAAGTATAACTCGGTTCCCATTTACCTATCATCCTAATATCATCATCCCAGCACATCAATAATAATCCAATTAACTCAATTAACCCACTTTTGTCACTTAAGTCTCAAATTCATAAAATTAAGGTTTTATCTTATTACAATACTCAGTAATTTTCATAATTTCATAAAATAATACTATCCAATTTTACTAATCTCATATCGGCATATGCATACTCTGCATCTTAATTCCATATCATCTCAAATCATCCAATTATCATATCTCAAATTCCAATTTCATAAACATAGCTAAAAAGCCTAATTATTTTAATTAATCATAACATTAAATAATTCTCAGCATCCTTATTAAATATAAATTCGGCATCTAGCACAATATGAGTGAGTCTATTATGCTTACATATATATCCTACATGTCTCAGTTCTTGATCCCAAATCATAATTTTGATCCAATTAACTAGTTTATACACCGCCGCCATCTGTCGCCTTCGAAAAATGTAGCACCACCACCAAACTACTCCTTTCAAGCTCCTGAATCTAATGGCGATATTAGTTTCAAGTTTCACGGCCTGTAGCACTTCCAATTGAGCTCAACAATGTCCAAGTGGGTCTATGCCGAGCTCCAATCACCCTTTTCCGCCACCGTCGTCGTGAAATTCCCGTGCAAAGTCACCACCATGTTCCTCTTGCTTAGCTCTACCTAATCATAGCCCCAGACTTGTGTTTGACCGTCGAAAAACTATAAATTCATCAACCACCATGGAGCACCACACTTGGTCTCTTCTCACGGTGGCTCACCAGCTGATCTTCAACTGTTCTTGGTGGCGCTGTCGTGTAGTTGGAGTTGAGGGGAGGGTTTTCTTAGTTTAGTTTGGTGATAGGCTGATTGGAGAAAACTCGCCGGAGGTCACGATCGGTCACGATTGTAAAAGGAAAACAAAGAAAAAAGATGAATAGTGAAGAAATGAAAATTCTGCCAAGTTAAAATCAAACTTTTCCAAAATTACACATTGGCCCCGAACCTTTACCTCAATCTTCAATTAAGTCCTCTAAAATTTCCACAAACTTCAATTCAACCCTAAACTAAGTGAATGCCTCACTTTGACCTATTTGACCAAGAACAATCACCATGCAGCCCCAAAACGTTCAAATTTAGTCCAAATCAATTTTCTACAAATTGTAATTTGACCCCTAAATTTTTAAATTTTTTGAAATCAAGTCCTTTTGATTATTTTTCAAGCTCAAAAATCCAATCAATTTACATCTTGAAATCTACACTCTTATTTCTAAAAATACCGAATTTCAGGGGTGTTACAATATGTATATGTTTGTTTGTATTTTAGGGGAGATCTTTTTTGTTGTAAAAGTTAAATCAATACTTTTTTGTTAAATTTTTTTTGATGAAAATGGAATTGAGTGATTATAATAAAATATATATAATATTTATGTATACATTGAAATATGGGGAAGTTTTGAGGATAATGAAGGATAGTAGAAGGTATTTTGGGAAACAAATTTTGTGTGTTGGAGGGAAAATAATAATATGCAATATATAAATATGTATAAAATATATCTGTATATATATGTGTGTGTATATATAAATTATATAATATATTTGGAATTTAAAAAAAAAGACATGTATGTTGCCAACTAAGCAAGAAAAAACAAAAAATACCTACTAGGCAATCCAATGTGGCAAAACATCCAAGCTACCACTTGCCCAGCTAGCCATGTCAGCTTTTCCGGCAACCTTGATTGTCTTCGACGAAAAAATGATGAACAATGATAATTTTTTAATACTTATAAGACTAGAATTTCAATTTTGACTGCACATATACATACTAATATATAGATATATACACATATACGTACATATATAAAATGAACCAAGTACCCCATCAATATGGCAATTGAGCCTTCCGTTGGGTTAGGTGTGGCTGTTTTTTTTTTATTTATTTTTTTTTTGGGGACGGATTTGGGTTTCTTAATATTTATACTTTATTTAATTATTAAATTTGTTAAACCGATTAATGGTTTGACATGTAGATCTAAGTAGATTCAAAAAAGAATAATTTTGTCATTTATTTTTTAAATATTTAATTTAATTTTTAATTTTTTTAACCATGGTGAATGGTGACATGGGCATATAGGGAGGTGGCCATTTTTGGAGGAAATTTTTAATTGTGATGACATGTGATATTAATAACTAAAATATTTTTTGCACTTTAAATTAAATTAGTTTATGGAGGAAACAAAATTTTGAAGGAAGAAACTTTGGACCAAATTTGGAGGGAATACATTTTTAGAGGAAAATAAATTTTAGGTGAGATTTTATTTAATTGTGATTTAAAATTAGTTAAAAAAAGTATTTCTTACCATTTTTATATAACAAAATTTTGGAAGGAAAAAAATTTTAGAGGGTAAATTATTAATTGTAGTAACAAATATATTTGTTACTATAAAACTTAATTGTAACAAATTTGTTAACGTAACAAAAGAGTAGAAATTTTTGCAACAAATAAGTCTTCATGAAAGGTGGGAAAAATTATTTATAACAATACTTTAGTTTTCGTAACAAATTTTTCTTTAGTTACAAAAGAATAAAATTTTAGGTAACAAATATTTATTAAAAGTAACAAATATTTTTCTTGATTACCTAAGATGAGTGCTTTAGAAACAAAATTCTAGTCTTGCTACGAAAAATCATGATTTTGTAACGAATTTTTATTTTGTTACCAAGATTTTTGTGACAAGAAGTGCAATTGTTATAGTGTATTATGCTTTTATATATCATTCTCACACAATATTAACAATCCGCATCTTCTATTTAAAACTACTCTACCTTTTGTTTTTCTCATAAATCCGCTTTTCCCAAATGAGGAACCAAGCATCCACAGCCTACATATATTATCCCCTAATCAAATGTACTTCTTGACTTGCAATTAAAAATGTCTCCTGAGATCTGGATAGATCTTTATGAAAAGAATGTCTAATGCTTAGTTTTCCTGCAACGACTTAGTAAGACAACCCAGTCTAATAGACAACTTACAAATTGTAAGAGGTGATGTTCATCCATGAATAATATATATGAGGATATAGAAAATAAGACTCATATAATAAGCGATAGAATCAACTGAGATGAGATATATCAATTTCATCTGGAATCTTTAATGTGTTTGCTGCTCCAAAATTTCTTAGCTCTTCTCCAACAAGCTCGTCGTCATTGTCACTATCCCCTTCATCGTCTTGAGTGATTGGAGCTGATGGGTCTAGAACACTCTTTGATCTACAATCATAAGCAGCAAGCATTTTAACTTGACCAAAATGAGAAATTTCTACTACAACAGCCTTGTCATCAACCGGAAGGGGTTGTTTCCATGGCTTCCCATCGATCCTCATGTATGTATCTTCACCTGCACCTTTGTGAAACTCAAACCGGATACGGTGTGCCTGTACATAGGATACCATAGGAACCCAGGAAAGTGGTTGGCTCAATAATCCAAAAGATACAAGAAAAATGAGAATTTTCCTAAAAAGAACAAAATATTTATATACTAAAAACCTTGCAGCCTGAGTGTTAAAGATAATAAAAGAGAGACTTACAAATATTTCTACTGAAAGACCTAATAAAAGGGATACTTATAAATATTCCAACTGAAAGACCTAGTAGCTCATGGCCCTTGTAAAATATTAATTAGTTGATTGTCTCGTACTTTCTCAGGCCACATTTGGCAATGTGTATAAATAGTAGTGGAGATTTGAATATGGAAAGATTAGATTGAGATTGATAAATTGATACTCTATTGATATTGAAAGATTGGATGTCCAATACTTGTCATAATAATTTTTTATAATCTCATTATGAGTTTTTAAGTATTGTTCTCTAAATCTATGCATTTTACTCTCCAACAAGACTAAAAAGTAACTTTCATTCCAACACTTTCAAACATTAAATCCTTGCTTTTATGTTAGAAATCCACTTAACACATGAGGAAGGATGGTATTGATTTATATTTTTCTTTTCACCAATTATCTTCTTCTTCCCCCTTTTGTTTTAATGTATCTTTATCCTTCTCTTTTCACCAATTATCTTCCCCCATTTGTTATTTTTCTTCCCTTCTTCTTCTTCCCCCATTTGTTTTTTTTTCTTTCCCCACCCCCAATCATAACAATTCCCAGCCACCTATGGTGACCTTCCCCAGATAAACAATCTGCAGACCAATGGATCCAGCAGGGTGCTGGGTGTAGGGGACTCGGGTAGGGGAGGGTGTGTAGGAATTGTTTGGAGATGGGAGTTTGGTTGGCGGTAAGGAGTGTTTTGGGACGGTTTTGTCGCTATGTTGGACTTGGGGGTTTGGATAGTAGCTACTAAGTTGGGTTTAATTAGTTTGGGTGGTGGGGTGGCACATTGTTGGCCGAAGGTTGGGAGTAGTTGCGGCAAGGATGAAGGGAGCGGTGATCGGTGGGAGCAGCATGAAATGATGATCTTCCATTTGTCTTGATTTGAGGGCATGAATCACGAGGATTGTTATTTGAATTTGGTCAAAATATAATGTTGGTGGTGCAATTCTTTCGATGCACCCCACATAAAAAATTTTAATAGGGCTAATTGTCTTATAAATGCAGGCTTTACATTAATCTTGGACTGGCTCATATATTTTATTATGAATATCAAATAAAAAATTAAAAAATATTATGGACCACAATTCCATTTAATAACCAACATTAAATGCAGTTTAAGAAAACTATCTTATTATCTTCAAATGGAAAGAATGTCTAGCACATTGCGATTTAAGATTGAGCCTTAATTTTCACCTTGTAAAGTCTATATTATCCTTCTTGAAGAATTAAAAAAAGAATGTGCGACATTTTCTCCATTATCTTCACCGCAATTCTCCTAATTCTCCTTTTTGTAATCTTTCATAACTGCCAAGCACAATGCCTGTCAAACCACTTCAGCTATAATAGCATCTAGCATTAATGCTATTAATACGTATCAGCCCCTGAAATCCTGCCAAATCACTACTAGACCTGAGGTATGCGTCCTGTTAACTTTGTGGGTACTACTGACGAGTCATAAGAATTGCCAATTCCACAAACAAATCATCAAATGGGAGGCTTTTTTGATGTTGCCCACATTAAGGGTGTACAATTGTTTTGTTGGTGTTTTCTAGAATGTTGACCTATTTCTTTATATTTAAGAATATCTTAGCCATTGCATGTTTAAATTGACTATTAAATAGGCCTTTGGATAAGTGAGATATAATTTTTTGAGAAAAAAAATGAGATGTCCAAGTAATTAATTTTACAGGATTATTAGCTAATTAGGTGTTCTATAATGGAATATTTGCAATACTCCTAACAATAATATCCTACCAATTATAGTGGCCTACCCAAGAAGAGAATGTATGCAGGAATGAATCTAGGGAAAGCCTACTTTGAGGAAATTGTCTCTCTCCAATAACAGAGCCGAACTGATTGATGCCTACTTTTCATTTCTTTCACAGGTTTCTTTACAACTTGAAAATATGAAAACATAGACAAACATAATAAATTAATAAAGCGTGGTGTTGTAACATATTTAGACTTCTAAATTATACTCAAGCAAGCATTTGGTTGAACTTATCAAATTGTATAAGTTTTAATTTCTTTCCTTTCTCATGTCAATGCAGCTGGAAAAAATAAAACAAAAAAACCTTCGTTCATGAGCCCTTTTACTTGAGTAGCGGAGCAAGTGCTTTAATTAATTTATTTCAAACTCTATGTATATAATGATATAACTCACCAAGAAACTTATAAACTATACAAACTTCATCTTGATACCCTACACAACCTTTCTTTAAAGATGCCTCATCAATAGTTCAGATCCTTGCCCAAGTTTAAATTAAGCCCATATGATAAGGCGCAACACTACTAGTATGATTTTCTATAACACATTTGCATAGTGAAGTATGTTCTAATACTAACATTTAGTTTATCTTATTCTAAAAATATGGGAACAAACCCTTAGTGTAAACGTCAATGGATATGTGACCTTGAGAAAATAGGAAATATATGTGAAAAATAATGACAAACCTGTGCAAGACGCCTCCCATGTCCATTTGGAGCAAGTAAAACTAGTCCATGCCAAGCATCTTTGAAACCAAGAACCTCAAGTAATCCATCATCTACGAATGGCGGAGTCAAATCTCTCTAGTGGATCAAGTTGAAGCAAAAGAAAATAAAAATTATAATTAATAAACCTGGAAATCAATTTTTGATTCACATTTTCTCTAAAATAGAATAAGGAAAAAAAAGATACGAAATAGGATGACTGTACTGCCATCACGCCGTTTGTTGCTATTTGGAGTTCCCCATGGATTTAGTCCACCAGAAAAGCTTGGCAAATTAAGGCATACAATAGACCTAACGCTGTATGGTTAAAAAAGGACAATTAGTGCCTTTCTCATTTTACCTGTAGGAAACAAATTTTTATGAGCTATTTAAAGTAGTAGTGTTTGTTGATACATGTCGATCAAAATGCAGTGTCAATCTCATACTAATATTAGGTCCTATTAGGAGATGTTGAAATTGATAAAAATTTATAGAATATACTATTAGAATATCTAGCATTTTTCATTGTTGAAGTTACTAAAATTTAACCTTATCATAATAAGTGAAACCAAAACATAGAATACTTATTTTACGATTTAAATTCTCTATTTTAATTTATATTTCATCTCTTATTCTATTTCATGAATATATAACATGTATATTAAATATTTTCTTATAAAATAATTGATTGCGAATTGGGTACACTTTGAATAAGTACATTAAGTTTGAACAAGAGATAATAGAGAATGCAAATTGCCTATTCTGGCCAACAAAATAAAGAAGTATTTGAAGAAGGAAAGGGACCCAAGTTTTTCTTAATTTTGACATTCAACATGGAAGGAAATAGAATATGTGCAAATTGACAACTCAGATGGCACCATATTTTGAATGTTTATCATGCTGCAATTAAGAAATAAAATATGTTCAACCGCAAGTCTAGAGTCATCACAAAATAAACCAACCGTGTCCTTATTGCATTTGGTGTATCAAGTTGTCTTTAAAGCACTAAATGTTTCTATTGACCCGTAAAAATTATCACATCCCATCGATAGCTTTGGTTATGATAATTGATTTTGATATTTTCTTATACTGCAGTATGCAGGCATATGAACGAGCTAACCAAAATGTGGAGAGAATGCAAGAGAATTGGAGTATACCTATTGAAAAAGTTACATGTTGTAAGGAGAGTGTTCACAAAGCATTGGTGAAATATACACAGAATAACTTCAATTATATTCTTTGTAGATTCTATTATGATAGAATACATTATTTTAATAAAACCATGCTGATTCTGTCATTGTTAAAGTGATTCAATAGAAAGATAGGAAACTAAAAGAAGGATTTGTGGTCATATGAAATTTTAATTTAGCGTATTGACTCCAAAGTGGGTTTTTACGAAATTGATTTTTGCCTAGATAGAGTCTATGATAAGAATTCACCACCGTGCACTTAATATTGAAAGAAGACATGTACATGGATATAATAATAATATAACCCTTGAGCAAGTCCAACTGCTACAGATGCTTGGTCTTGTAACATGGGTGAGATAGCTGATGAAGAACTGGCTAGCTCTCCCACTATTTTTCTAACTGATGATGACTGTTTTTGCCATATCTCCCATATCTTAATAACTTCCAAAAGTTTATTTTAGCGGTTTATTTATGTTTTTTGCAAGCATAAAAGACGATTAATATATATTTTTTGGGCAGATCAGTTGATATAGTTTTTTTGTGTGTAATTGGAGCTTTGTCCACTCCATATGGCTTGTGTTTAAGATTCTTACATTATTCTACTAATAAAGTATCTATTTTCTTTTTAATGTTTTTATCTATTTCTATTTCATTTTACTGCACTTATCATTTTTGACAGCAGAGCCAAAATGATCTAATATGGTGACCATTCACTCTTCTGTTTCCACTAATGAACAACAAAACCACCTACAACCAAACTGGCAATTTGGCCGATCTTATTGCACAACAATTGTCCTCCATTGTTTTATGACTTAATGCAATTGATAACTTGGTTGCAAAAGCCGCGGCCCTTAAAGTCCAAGCTAGTAGCAACCAGCAAGGGGAAACTAACTAGGGTCGAAAACATAAAGGCAAAGCAGCAGATATTAGGCCAGTACAATGAAAATGGGATAGATCTCAATAGGCAAATGAAATAGAGAATGACATGAATAGCCCTTGATGGATTAAGAGTCATCGACAGCCTTACACAAAGATGGAATTTCCTCGATATGAAGGTGGTGACCATCATGGTTAGATCCTAAAATCAAAAAAGTACTTTCATTATTACCAAATCCCGAATGAAGAGAAAGGTGGACATTGCCCCCACATATTTGGAGGGCGGCACACTCGATTTATTTGCTTGGTTTAATAGTGAACGTACCCTGATGTACTAGGAGGAATTAGTCAAGGTATTGCAAGAAAATTACAGACCAGCTAAATTTGAAAATCCTAATGAGTATCTCTGTAGCATTCGACAATCTGAAATAGTTCAAGAATATTGCTAAGAGTTTGCTAAGTGATCTGCTCGGGTCTTGAATTGTCCGTAACATTATCTTTTGGGTGTTTTCTTTAATGGACTCAAAGAGGAGCTCAAGGTTGATGCTCGCATTCACAAGCCAAGAATTATTAAATAGGCCATGAGCTTACCCTTTAGTTTGAGGCAAAATTGAGGTCAAATCATAGGCCTAAAGGGCCTAGTGGGTCTGTTTCACCCAGATCTGATTCTTCAACTATTGGGGCTTTACGAGACTCTTCTCTCCAACTAGCATGACCAGTTCAGAATTCTTCTCAGGTAAAAACATGAATCCCTCAATCTTGTCCGTGGCATGCCGAATGACAAGCAAGAATGGCCAAAGGTCTTTGCTACAGATGCAATGAGAAATTTGCGCTCAAACATCACTGCAAATCCTCCATGTTCTTGCTGATGGGAAGTTTTGAGGACGATGAACCATCAGAGCAACCTGATGCTGATGAGAAAGGAGAGCCAAATTCGACAAATCTAACAAAAATTTCTTTTCATGCCACCTTGGATAAATCAAATGGCAGCATTATTAAGCTAGAGGGTACTTTAGGTGGCAGATCAGTTTTTATCTTAGTGGATACTAGTTCAACTCATACTTTATAGCAGTTTCCTTAGTGTCCGAAATGCAATTGCCAGTACAATAAGTTCCCACCTTTGGAGTGCAAATGGGAAATGGCGAGGTCATTTGGTGCAGCCGACTTTGCTTGGAGGTGTAGATTTGATATCGGGTATAGAATGGTTCCCATCTTTCAGCACCGTTCAAGCAAACAAGATGTTTATGATCTTTCTTAAATGGGCACTGATAAAAGCTGCAAGGAGATCCAAAAGTCAAGCAAACACAGGCCACTTTTTAGCGCTTGTCTAAACACGAGGAACTCTCAGTTATTTCATCATACATTTCTTTGGCTATTCAAATGTTTAAATGAGGATTTGAATCTGTATTCAATGAACCATGCACATTGCCTTCTCTACGTAACCACCCTCATGCCATCCAGTTACAACCTAATTCCAAACCCTATAATTTGCGTCACTGTTGCTATGCTTACTAACAAAAAAGAAAAAAAAGAAAAAAATTAAATAGAAAATAGGTTGATAACTTTTTTCTATTAAGCTTTATTCGACCTAGATCTAGTCTGTTTGCTAGCCTAGCTTTGTTGGTGAAGAAATGAGATGAATATTGGCATTTTTTTGTTTATTATAGAGCCTAAACCAAAAAATAATCCTTGATAAATAACTAATTCCCAACATAGATGAATTATTGGATGAATTCCATGGAATCACCATTTTTCTAAATTGACCTTCATTCTAAATATCACTTGATTCAAGTGTTCTTCACTATCATTCATAAGACAACATTCCGTACCCATTCCGAATATTATGAGTTCATCATACCCTTTGGCCTTATGAATGCACTTCTACTTTTCAAGTTGTCATGAAATATTTATTTCGCTCATATCTAATAAAAGGGCGAATTATGGCTACTTTTCTTAAAGTTTGGCGTAATTATGAAAAGATCCTCACTTTTTCAAAAATTATAAAACCCCCTATAAAATGAGAAACTTAGTTGTATTGTAGACGGAATTGGGGAAATGTCTAAAATACCCCTAATAGCAAAACAAGTAAAACAACAAAACAGATTGAAAAATTAGTTTCATGGCTAAAGTCCTAAATATCCCTTCATGCATTATGATTTTTACAATTTTGAATTATTTTAAATAGTATAAGTATTTAAAATAATTTACTTATATAATTAAATCTATTTAGTAATATTAAAAAATAAATATATTTATTAATTTAGTTACATTTTAAATGCTATTTAACTAGTAAGCATATCTAAAATAATTTAGTTAAATTTAATTAAATTATTTATTAAAATAATAACCACATTTAAAATAAAGAGATTTTATATAATTATATTATTTATTTAATAATTAGTATAAAAAAAATAATTAACAAAATTTAGTTAAATCTAATAATTAACTAAAATCACAATAAATAAAAAATTAAAAACTATATTAATTATGAATAAATAAGTAAATGAATTTAAATATATGTATTTTTAACTAAATTGTTTATAAATTAAAAAAAAGATAAATTTTTTAAATTCAATTGTTTAATTTATTTAAATAATAATCATTCTAAAAGAAACATATTTAAAATAATTAAATTATTTATTCAAATAATAAATATATCTAAAATAATTAATTAAATTTATTAATTAATTAAAAACACAATAAACATTAAAAAATATTAATTAGGAATAAATAAGTAAAAATATTTAAATATACCAAATTTTTTATTAATTAATTTTTTTAAACAAAAAAACATAGTCCCTCTACCTTCTTAGCGCCCCTTCTTCTTTTTCCACTAGCCATGGCTAGCAGCTACTACCCATGGTAGCTATGCAATTGCCATGGGCAGCAAGCAGTCATCATAGCCAGGTAGCCGCTGGTGGTAGAAGTAGGCCACAAGCCACTTGGCCATGGCTAAGCGGCCATGCTGCCAGCAACACCATGTCGATTGGTGTTGGTTACTAGTAGCGGCTGCTAATGCCAGATTTGGGGTTGGGGTGTGGGCTATGTTTTTGTATATTTATGCATATAGGTATGTACATATCATATATATTATATAACATTACATTATATATATATATGTGTGTGTGTGTGTGTGTGTGTGTGTAGCACTAAAATTTTGGATTGCTAAATTTGAAATTATTGTTTCAGCAAAAATTATATGAATTCACTAAATCGGGTTAGATTAATTATAAGTTAAAATTTAATCAAGATTTTCAAGTAATTATTAACAATTGAAGAATTTAATTGGGAATAAAAGATGGACGTGATTGTCTAAAATGATAAGATTTAAAGCGTTAATGTGAGTGAATTAAAAGTTTAAAGACTTTAGAATAATTAAATTTGAATTCAATTGCCCAGAAACAGAAATGTTAGGAGTCAATGTGTAAGAAATAAAAGTTAGAGGACTTAATTGTAACTTAGGGGACGAACTGAAGGCGATTTAAAATTTAAGGGGCCCAATTGAAGGTGGTTTATAGCTTTGGGGTTAAATTGAAAGAAGCAAAAAAATATTTTATATATATAGATTAATGACAATGATTTACTTAATTCTAGAAAGCAATCCCAACTCTACCCCATCATTGGACCACTAGAGAATGGCCATAAAATGTGAAACTAACCTTATAAAAAGCTTTCCCTTAGCTCAAGGATCAAAACTATGCCAAGAACATCCCAAAATGGCCGGCAAATTAATAGGATTTTGAAGGATGGCAGAGCTAGGTGGTGATGGTGATAGGATTTAGGTTTTCAAAATTGAAGCTAGGAATTGATAGGTATGCTGTGTTGGGCTCGACATAGGGATTGTAGTGGTACCCTCAATTGCCGATTTTGACGATCGACGGTGGAGCAATTAGATGACAAAAGATGCGATGGTGCTAGGGCTCATGTGTTAGTTTTTCGAGCAATTGGCCAGCCGAACAGTGACCAATTGGAAAATTAATTATGGTGTTTTGTTCTTGGCTTAGAAATGCACTAATTGGTGGTGAAAGTTGTCATATTTGCTGGCAGTAGCGCGGCAGTCCAGCGAGTCTTCTGCAAAATATCTGATTTTCAATCTTGGACTTGTTTGGACCAAAGTCAAGCAATGAATTTGACATTTGCTTGCTGGATTTAGGTAAATCTCATACCGAGGTTTAATTTGATTTTGATTCATGATTTGAGTTAATCATTTAATCAAATTAAAGCCAGTAAATTATGATTTAGCTTAAGTTAAGTGTTAAGATTGGAATTGGTAAACTAGGAATCAAATATAAAATCTAAACGCATTAATTTAAGTAATATTGATCTAAACTTATGTTCTCAAAACTTGATGATATAACATGTTATGAAAAAGGTGGGATTGAGTCAATCTACACATGCTAAAGATAGTACTAAGTATAGAGTTTTTGATAATAAAGGTGTGAATGATTGGGATCAATCGAGTAAAGTTGCGCAACAATAAAATGAGAAACACATATTAAAGGAATTATGTCAAAATAACCTTGAGCTTGTAAAAGGCACCAACTATATTTATAATTAAGAATTAAGGGGATTAATAAGATGGAAACTCTAGTACTATTATGACAGTTCTTGGATTGATTAGGAAGCCAAGACTTAAGTGGCAATATAGCTAGGGAATCTCTACTTTTGCTAGGTGAGTTTTATTAGCTTTCTTTGCTAGGCAAAGAACATAAATATTTGTTAATATGCCTTTGCCGCTTGATTCTATTTGTATTGAGATTTAATGGTTGATATTTGTTCATTCTATGCTATTATTCTTTGGCAATTTTGTTGAATCTGACTGTTTGTCTATGTAGTTATGCTTGCTTGTAATTCTTAAGCCATTATCATGGTTTAAAAAATTAGACTGAATCAATTGGTCGGCCAAGTTGGACCATTGACCGACTGGTGAACCGGTCTAGTTTTCTCATAAAATCAAAAAATAAAAAATAAAAAAAGTTCTATTTTGTTGAAACCATTCAAACTGGTGGTTGGACCATTCAAACCAATGAACTGCTCACAATTTAATTAAATCGGACAGATTTTTTCAATTAATTTTTTAACAAAATTAATATTTTTTTAATTTTTTTTGTCTGTGTACTTTTAAAGCTAAGGTACACCTCCATAAGCTATCTAAAAGTTAAAAAAAAAATTGTATGCAAGAAACAAAGCCTTGCTTTAGACTTTAAGACTTGAGATATTTAAATTGTGGTGATCATTTATAATACAAATTGTAAAATTTGGATTGTGGAGTTAAACAATATCATTTAAGCTCTTTGTGTTTTATATTTTGGTATTTTATTAATTTTTAAATAATATATATAATATATATATTTATATATTGTGTACTTATGATGCCACGGTTCAATTATGCTCCAAAAAATAGTTGAACCAATAAATCATGAACTAGTAAGTTTTTCAATTTAATGAATGACCCGATTTTTTGAACACTAGCTATTATTATCCAAATTCTCAATCTTACTTAATGTAATTTCTTATCTTATGTATATATATTAGTAAATATATTAATTCTATGTGAGCATTCCTTTGTTAAAAATTGTCGTTCATCTATACGATGTTGACTTTCAATCCTTATATTGCTTTGGGCAGTCTACTTGGACTTTTCTTCTTCTTCATTTGTGGCTCTTGAGCTATTCTTTTTTAAATTCCTTACCCATTTTGAGTTGTTGAACTACTTAACCGAATATCATGTTTACACTAGTTTTTTGGAAAGTAAACTGCTTGACAACCTATTTGAACTTCTTTTCTTTATTAGTGGTTCTTGAACCATTATTATTTGAATTCCTAACCATCTTGAGCTATTAAGTTCTAGAACCAAATATCACATCTACACAAGTTTTGAAAAAGTAAATTGTTTGTGAAATCCCACCACACATCGTCTTTTTACACTGATTATGGTTTTTGATTGGTCATGATTTATTCCATTTTGCCTGAATTTGTTGATTATGTTGGGAAAACTGGAAAAGGACTTCAAGATGTATTTTCCATTATTGTTGTTGAAATGAATTTGAGGTTGGTTAACTAATTACTGGTTATCATAACGAATTGATCTGTTAAGTGAAATATTATTGGATGCTTATACTATATTGATTACTAAATACCATTCGGGGTGAGACGTAGGATTAGCTTTAGGAGATGATTGGTCAAATCAGATCGATAGTGATCGATCTATAATTGATACCTCATTAATTACAATTTGGCCTCATAGCCAATTGAAGGTAGTTATTTATGAGGGGATAAGGCATGTAGCTATCCATGCCTATTGTTTGGTCAACTATTCAAGCCGATCACTCAAAATTGAAGGGATAAAGATTTTTGTGTTTTCAAAATGGAGGAATAAGGTAGGAGAATCACCATCAGTAGCCTTTGCTAAAAGATTATTGATCTATTAACAATGATAATATGTTTTTTTTCTCTACTGATTCAGTACTTACTATTATTACTTGGTGTACTTGTGTTACTCCTTTATTAATAACTCACTAAGTTATTTGAATTTACTTTATCTGTATTGTTTCCTTCTGTTCTTTACCCCAAATAAAAAAGGGTGACGAAGATAGACTTAACCATGAGACACGAGAGGGAATATGCCTAATGAATATATGGATATATGAATTGTAATATGATAAGTTACTTATGTGGATATGACATATAGGTTTGAAAATATTAAGTGTGATCTATGATACTTTGATGACAAGTTAAACTGTTGATAGATGTCACTCATAGGAATTAAATATGTTTGATTTTTTGAAGATGTGTTTTCTCTTATCTAGAAAGCTTGTGGTATAGATTTGAGTAACACTTTGGTTGAACATGCACTTTTTGGCCAAGGCACTACATAAGTGGTATCAGAGCTTTGGTTTCAAAACCTAAGCTATGCTAGGATATGATCTTTAGAACATGAAAGTTTTGGTTAATGGAGATCATACATGACACTGAAATTTGATCTGGACATGAATTTTTGGGACAATGCTCAATCTGTAAGATGTAAATGATTGTGATTAGACAGTTGACCCATGTATAATCCATAACTCCTAAGGTATTGAGTATGTGACATTTTATATTTAGGATGAATAATACTCTTAGGAACTTGCATTAGGTACGAACTTGTCTAAGAGCACTTTAACTAGTACATAAGCTGATGATCATTTTAGATAGAGCTAAATGTGATAAGTAAATGATCTTGTTAGATTGTTACTTTGAACAAAGCAACAAATTATGACTTAAATGATATTGCTATTTGGGAAAATTGGTATGTTGGTAATTGAATCTCTTTAGAATATGGACACTAAGATCGACACAAAAATTTAGCTAAGATGTGAATTTCTGGGGTATTATTTGATATCAAAAGAGGAAAGGGTCAATATTGGAGTGGCAAACCAGTATCTAGTCTACTACTTTTGAGGTATCAAGCACATGACTTCATTAATGTTTGATGTAGTAATACTTTTAGTATTACATTGCTGTGCAAGTATATTTGTGATAATAGAACTTAAGAAGAAGAAGATCATATTGGGATAATTAGCATTTTAGTTTATACATATGGTTGAGATCCTTACGATATTGTTATCTCAAAAGAATTAATATTTCAACAATGGGATTGAACAGTGTAACTACATTGAGGTATTTGAAAGAGAAATAGGGAATATTTACCATAAGGAAATCTTTTATGATAAAGATGACTGATATGTATATGTGGGTATGATTTGAATGCCTAGGAAAATTAGTTCATTAATAATAGGAAAATTTATTGATGTGATAAGATGATAGCAAACAAAACGAGAGAAAGGTTGTCTATAAGAGTAAAGTTGTTAAGGAATGTAGAAGATATCTATAGTTCGTGTTTGAATCTTGAAGGAAAATATGAAGTAAGGGTACAAAAATCCATGAGAAAGGATCTGGAGGAATTAAATGGAAAGGATAGATAAAAAAAGTTGTCAATAAAATCTTAATTTAGAAGAATTTGATGAAGGATGAAGACTATTGTTGTAATGAGACCTAATCGATTATTGAAGTTTAAAGGTAAGAGATATGCAAATGAAAAATAAAGATTCATATTTGGAAATAAGAAACCTTGAGCAAACCTAGACAGTGAAGAGCTAGGATCTTAAGTTATGGAGATTGAAATAATACCTAAAGCTTGAATAAGGGGGTGTTTGGGTGAGCTTATAAGTATTTTGAAACATCTTATAAGATGTTTAAGAGCTTATAAGTTGATAAAAAGTGTTTGCTAATTTTTGTAAAGAAAGAGCTTATAAGATTCTAAAATAAGATGTTAGGAGTTTATAAGCTTTTTTAAAAAAAGTAACGAGACCTTAACTTATTTTGAAGAACTTAACAAGCTCCTTTATTTTTAACTATTTTAATTACAAAATTACCATTATTAACATCTTATAAGCTCCAACATCTTATTTTATCCAAACACTTCAACAACTTAATTTAAAAATAAGATCTAATATCTTATAAGCTTTGAAAATATTTTATAAGATGTTTAAAATAAATTTAGCCAAACACTTCTAAGTATACTCATAAGAGCAACTTGTTAGAGTATGCCTAATTATCAGGCATGATTAACTAAATGATTTTATCATTGATTTATCAAATTTAGCTAAAAATTTAATAATTTATTAGGTTAACTAGAAAAATTATGGTACTATTAGAAATAAGATTCATCTATACATACATCGATAAAACTATGGGTAGGGCTCATGTATCAAAGAAATTAGATGTATCAAATGAGCTCCACAAAGTTTTCTAGCACATTCTGATATCCCATACTTTTAGGAATGAAATAGTGATTTTGGCACCAATTTGATGATTAACAAGTTTAAAAAGAAAATTGCAGTATTCATAAGAACTAGATAAATATATATTTATAGAAGTTGCGTACAAACGTAATTTTGTGAACCAACTTGCGTTTTAGAAAATTCTATCTCATGTTCAAGTATCCTATGTTCTACAAAAATATGTCAACCTCGACTTTATTTGGAAATATTTTAGGTTTAATGCTATGAGCTAAATTGATCTGTGCCTATTTTCTCTAGCCAAAATTTTGACACACTGGCAACCTATGTTTACTAAAGTTACAATTCGGGTACATAATTTTAGGTTAATTACATCACAACAAACAATCACCAATTAAATAAACTAATAGATTCTAACATTATGTAGAGAATACTCTAGCTGGAAATGCATAGGAAAAGATAGATAATAGCGTTAATGCCTTATGTCAATCTCATGAACAGATTTTGGAGCAAAGAAGTAAAGCACAGAATTTAATTGTGGTGACTTGATGCTCTTCTGGTTTATTGATAAATGTGACTAGGTCAGTAGAATATAGATGGATTAAGGAGGCTTATGGACAAAATTTGACTCCAGTGAAACAATACTTTTGTGGGTTAGTGATAAGCGCAACAAAATTATTAACTCTAAAAGTATCGTAAAAGACATTATGAAAAACGCTTTGGGTAATTTCTCAGATTTCATTCATCAAATTTTATGAAAGGGTTAGCAAACAGAACATAAGGACATTGATTGAAAATGCAAGGAAGTCTTCAAAACATCGAGAAACAACCATGTATCATTATAAAGGATTTATGGGACAAGGATAGGAACTAAACAAGCCTCATTAAATATGGGATCATAATACCTTGCCCCAAGTAAACTACTTGGCTCAGTGTAAGGGTGCATAGTTTATTTAGGTGGAACTAAGCTAAGAATGCCCTTAGTTAGAAGTCTGTGGAAAAGGTACACTAGGAATTACCTCTTAGTCATAAAATAGGTACTATAGTTTGAAACAATGTCATTTAGGTGATTACACTCTTACAATGTTTGCAGATATAATATATATAGGATATTTTGATTAAATGGAACAGTTTCTGACGATTCTATTAAGGACATATGGTGAGCTTGGAATCAAAGGAAGAGTCATACTACATTTACACTTGATGCTATGGATACCTATAGGAATACCAATTATATGTTAAATTAATAATTTGAGTATCATTGGCAAAAAGGTATATCTAAAAGTATATAACCTCATGAGAAATAGCAAGTGACCCTGCTAAAACCAAGATTTTTAGACAATTGAAAATAAACTAGAGATATTTTAGAAATACAAAGTCCTTTAGGTTCTACCCATTAATATCACAGGTGTATTCAAGATCGTTGTTAGGTGGTGGATATGTTGATTCACTTAAATAAGGAGAATTGGCAGTCTTAATACATAGGAAAAAGGTATAAAAAGATCCAATGAAATAAAGAAAAGGATTAGCTTATACAAGTTATTATTCCCCTTATAAAATGTGCAAAATTGTTCTATGTGTCTATGCCCACACCAAAGATTATATTACAGGATATACGACTTGTTGCTTTGGGTTATCTCACTAAAATAAAGGCACTCTTATGGGCTAATAGAATTTCCTAGAAAAATATGGGTTATAGCAAGTTATCTCAATATAAACTTCCAAATCAAAAGAATGAGAGGAATAAAATTATATATCCAAGTTGCAAATGTAAAGCTTTATTTGGAATTGAGATGGTGCACAGTACATGACTTCTTGAGAGGAAATCGAATTTGAGCATACCAAAGTCGGGGCCACAGTAAGTTGAAGAAGATTGAAGAATATGTTAGGAATAAAAATTTCTTAGGCTATGACAAATCATGCAAAGTATGATTTTTCTAAAGGGTAATAATTTACTTTAATTCTGAAAAACAACCCCAACTCCACCCTATCATTGGACCACCAAAGAATAACCATAAAATGCATAATTAACCTCATAAAAAGCTTCCCCTCAGCTCAAGGATCAAAACTACACCAAGAGCTTCCCAAAATGGCTGACAAATCGACAAAATTTTGAAGGCGATGGAACTAGCCAAGGTAGTGGTAGGATTTGGGTTTCCAATGATCGATGCTAGGAATTGATATGTAGGTTGTGTTGGACTTGATGCATGGAACGTAGTGGTATGCTCAATTGTTGGTTTCAACAGTCAATAGTAGAGTAATTAAACAACAAAAGTTGTGGCGGCGCTAAGGCTCATCTGTCAATTTTTTAAGCAATTGGTTGGCTAAACGGCAACCAATCAGAAAATTGAATAGGGTTGTTTGTTCCTGGCATTGAGACTCGTTGATTAGTGGTGATAGGTGTCACATCTGGAGGTGGTGGCGCGACGGTTCTTGTGACTCTTAGACGGATATTTGATTTTTAGTCCTAGACTTGTCTAAACCAAAGTTGAGCGGTGAATTTGATTTCTGCTTGCTAGATTTAGCTAAACCTCATATTGAGCTTTCATTTGGTTTTGATTCATGATTTAAGTTGATTGTTCAATCAAATTAAAGTCAGTAAATTATGATTTGGCTTAAGTTAAGTGATAAGCTTGTAGGTGTTAAACTAGGAATCAAGTATAAGATCTAGGCATGTTAAAGATAGTACCAAGTTTAGAGTTTTTGATAATAAAGGTGTGAATAAATGGGCTTAATCGAGTAAATTTGCACAACATTAAAAGTGCTATGTATTTTTAGGCTCAGATTATTTGAGATTAGATGTAACGAAACTTGGATTTATGGCAATGAATGCATGTTGAATATTGCGACCCTAAATGAAACCCTAACAATGTTGTGAGTTAAAGATAATCGTTTAATAATTTTATTATCAACTCCTTAGGTCAAGGACTGCTACTATTAATGGTATCATGTACTTAAAGGAGAAATAGAGATTAAAGAAATTATGTTAGAATAACTTTGAGCCTGATAAAGACACCAACTATATTTATAATTAAGAATTAGAGGATTAATAGGATGAAAACTTTGGTTATCTTATAACAGTTCTTGGATTGACTAGGAAGTCGGGGATTAAGAGGGGATACAGCTAGGGATTCTCTGCATTTTCTAGGTGAGTTGTATTAGCTTTCTTTGTTGGGGAAAGAACATAAATATTTTTTAATATGCCCTTGCTACTTGATTCTATTTGTATTGCGATTCAATGATTGATATTTGTTTGTTCTTTGTTGTTCTTCGGCAACTATGTTAAATCTAACTGTTTGTCTGAGTTGTTATGCTTATTTGTAATTCTTTAGCCATTATTATCCAAATTCTCATTCTTGCTTGATGTGATTTCTTATCTTATGTATATATATTAGTAAATATATTATTTCTATTTGATCATTCCTTCATTAGAAATTGTTATTCATCTATACAATGTTGACCTTCGATCCGTGTATTGCTCTTGGTAGTCTATTTTGACGTTTCTTCTTTTTCATCTGCGATTCTTAAGATATTCTTTTTGGAATTCATGACCCATTTTGAGTTGTTGAACCCTAAATTGAATATCATGTTTATAAAAGGTTTTTGGAAAGTAAATTGCTTAACAACCTATTTAAACTTCTCTTCTTTGCCAGTGGTTGTTGAACCATTATTATTTGAATTCCTACCCATCTCTAGCAGTTGAATTTTGGAACCAAATATCACGTCTTTAGAAGTTTGAAATAGTAAATTGTTTATGAAATCCTACCACACATTGCCTTTTTACATTAATTATGGTTTTTGGTTGGTCATGATTTATGCTGTTTTACCTAAATTGGCGATTGTGTTGGGAAAAATGAAAAAGGATTTCTAGACGTATTTTCTATTATCCCCATGATTGTTACTTGGAAATGAATCTGACATTGGTTAATTGATTACTATTTATCATGGTGAACTTATATGTTAAGTGAAATACTATTAGATGCTTATACTATGCTGATTAGTGAATACCCATGGGGGCGAGCCTTAGGATTAGCTTTGGGAGATAGTCGGGTGAAACGGACCGATGGTGACCCATATCTAATTGATACGCCATTAATTACAATCTAGCCTCATAGCTAGTTAGAGGTATCTATCGATAAGGGGATAAGGCATATGGTTGGCCATGACTACTATTTGGCCAACTGTCCGAGCCGATCACTCAGAATTAGAGAGACAAAGATTTTTATGTTTTTGAAAGTGAAGGGATAAGGTACAAGAATCACTAACAATAGGTTTTGCTAAAAGGTTAGTGATTTGTTAACAGTTACATTGTATTTTGTCCTCTGCTAATTCAATACTTATGGACTTATTATTACTTTGTGTACTTGTGTTACTTATTTGTTAATAACTCAATAATTCATTCGGACTTATATTATTTGTATTGTTTCCTTTTGTTCTTTGTCTGAGATAAGAAAGAGCGACGAAGATAGACTTAACCATAAGATACAAGAAGAAATGAGCCCAATGAAAATATAGATATACTAATTGTGATCTGATGAGTTACTAATGTGGATGTGATAGGTAGGGTTGAAAGTATCAAGTGTGATCCATGATACTTAGGTGACATGTTACACTATTGATAAATGTCACTTATGGGAATTATATATTTTTTATTTTTGGAAAATGTGTTTTCTCTTATCCAGAAAGCTTGTGTTATAGATTTAAGTAGCACTTTGGCCTACCAAGGATTTTCTAGCTGAGGCGCTACAATGTGTGTGTAAAAATAATTTATATATTTTTAAATATATATTTTTTATTAAGGTTTTTACACATTTTGGTACTTTCAAAAAATAAGTTAATTAATTAGATTATTAGAAAAGTAATTACGGAATTTCATGCGTTATTTCTAATGGTAATTTAAAAAAACTTTGATAGTGACTAAAAACTGGATTAAATTGTTGGATGGTGCAAACCTCAAGGGATATTTTGTAATTTTTGAAAATGCGAGGATATTTTTGTAATTACACCAAACCTTAGGGATGGTAGCCACAATTCACCCCTAAAAAAATCTATTCTTGTTTTCTATCCTTTTTTATATCTTAACTTTGGAGTGCCATCAAGATCATTTACGAATTAATCTCCAAACTCTTCGAACTAACTTATATTATACAAATGCCAAGAAGTGTTTGTTTCGGTAGGCACATATCAATTTTCTAAGGTAAGTGATTTGTCAAGCTAAAGGAGGTATAGACCTTAAAAAAATTAGAGTTATAATGGAGTGGCCAAAACCTACCAATGTCAAGGAACTTCAAGGATTTTTGGGCTTAGTAGGCCACTATTGAACGTTTATTTATAGCTATGAGTGATTGCTCAACTTTTGATAGATTTAACAAAGAAAAATGGTTTCATGGGGTCATCGAAGGCTTATTCAACTTTTTAACTCCTTAGAACATCACAACTTCAATCTCTATATTATAATTACCAGATTTTAGTAAACCTTTTAAGAGTTGAATGCGATGTGTCAATTAAAGAAGTAGAAGCCACTTTGTTGCAATCAGATCATACTATTGCCTATTTTTGTAAGGTTTCTCTTTTTCTGATCGCTATAAATCTACTTATGGTAGAGAACTCATAGCTATAGTCTTGGCCTTGCAAAAATAAAAGCACTATTTATTAGAACACTATTTCTTTGTCCAAATTGGTTATTGCAGTCTTAAGTACCTACTCAATAATATCTCCACAAATGAACAGAAATGCCTCATTATGAAGGAGTTATGTTACAATCTTTATAAGATTGGTAAAGAGAACAAGGGTGTTGATGCTCTCTCACGGTAGCCCTCAAGATGCTGACTTCCTCACTCTTGTCATACCCATTTTTATGGACTTTTTGGATCTACAAGAAGCCTTGTTATAAGATCTATTTACTCAAGAATTCTTTGCTTCTCTCAAGAAAAATCCCTTGTCTAATTCATACTTCCATATGGTAGACAACAAGCTCTTTTACAAGGATCATCAATTCTAAAACATCTGATTGTGAGGTAGAAACCTTTTAGTGGAGACACATGAGACATCAAGTAGTAAACATGGAGTTTATTTGAAACCTTTGAAACGTATTTCAGCTAACTTTTTCTAGACTCATATGAAAAAAAATACAAAGTTTTTTATTTAAAATTGCTTGATTTGCCAACAAAATAAGTATTAGAAACTTGCTTAGCAGGGCTTTTGCAACTGCTACCTATTCTCAAATGTGTTCAGAAAAATATTTCACTTGATTTCATCGTTGGACCTTCTAAATGTGGAGGATTTGATACTATTTTGGTCATAGTTGACTGATTTAGCAACTATAGCCACTGTATTGCTTTATCTCATCCTTATACTACAAAATCTGTGGCAAGTATATTTTGCATAGAAATTGTTAGCTATATAGGATTCTTCATTCTATCCTCTTTGACAAAGATGCCATTTTCTTTTAGTGCATTCTAGGAAAAATTATTTTGGCCGAGTAACACATAACTTTGAATGGGTACTTAGTTTGTAAAATTTGTAATAGGTATATTTTGCAGAGAAATTGCTAAGCTATATAGGATTCCTTGTTCTATCCTCTCTAATAAAGATGTTATTTTCTTTAGTGCATTCTAGCAAAAACTATTTCAACTGAGTAACACATGCTTTGAATGGGTAAATCTTACCATCCCCAATCTAATGGCCAAACAAAATTAATTAATTGCTGTTTGGAGGCTTCTTTGTAGTGCTTTGTCCATGAACAACCACATTCTTTGAGCAACTTTCTTTGTTGGGTGGAATATTATTTCAATACTGGGTTTTATTCCTCACTATCACAACTCCTTCCAAAATACTATATGGTAAGGAACACCTATCTCTCCATCCTTTCATCAAAGCTGAAAGTAATATTTCTAGTTTGGAAGAATAATTATTAACTCTACTTTGAGTTATGTGTGATAATCTTTTGAAAGCTCAATTGCACATTAAAACACAATCAACTAGGAGAAGGGAACTTTATTTTATGTGGGAGATGTTGTTTTTCTCTATATTCAATTGTACTTCCAATGCTCTTTGTCTAACTGATGATATGAAAATCTCTCCCTAATTTTTTGATCTTTACAAAGTTATCACCAAGAAGGAACTGTAGCCTATAAGTTGGAGTTTCCCATTTCTTCCAAGGTGTATCCAATTTTCCATGTCTCTTTGTTGTGCTTGCTCATGGTCATTCTTCTTCTAATCTACTTGCAACTCTTCCCCTCACTGCTAATTAGGAGCTTAATTTGTCTCTTTATAAAGTTTTAGTACACTTTTAGGTTAAAGGCTAGAGGTCTATCTCTTGAGCTTGTGGTCTAATGGATTGGTTATTTGGTTGAAGAAGCTAGCTAAGAAGATTATGATTTACTTGTTAGACACGTTTCTACTTTCTACCTAGAGTACAAGGTGTTTTTTCAGGGAGATGTACTGATAATATAAAGTTGCTCACTTATTATAAAAAGAAAACATGTGCAGATAAAACAATATTACCTTTGAGCAAGCCCAACTACTACAGATGCTTACTTTGTTAACATGGGTGAGGGAGTTGATGAATAACTATCCAACTTCTCCTATGATTTATCTAACCGATGATAGTTGTTGCTACCACTTTAGCCACACATTCCATATCTTAATAACTTCCAACAGTTTATTTATGCTTCTTGCAAGTATAAATTGATGTTTAATATTTGCTTTTAGGTAGATCAATTGATTTAGTCTCTTTGTGTGTTGTCCATTCTATTCGGATAACTTTTATGGTGGAATATTTGTGTTTAAGATTCTTACATATTATTCTATTAATAATCTATCTATTTATTTCCAACATTTTTTATCTATTTCCATTTCATTTTATTGCATTTACCAGTCTAGACCCTTTTATTGTACGCTATTGAGGAGTATAGAATGGCATAATGTAATATCTGAAAGTTATAGACGCACACACGTCATTTTTTTCTACTAGGTAGAAAAGAAATTATAGACTTTTCTTCTATCTTGAGAGCACTTATAGAGCTGCATGTCACTTTGGTGGCAATTTTGTGCACCTAGACCATGAATACTCACAAAATTTAAATTCTTCCTATGACCTAAGTTAGAAGTTCTGTATGGGCAATTTGGTCTTAAAAAGTCATGCATTAATAATGTATTATTTTTAGTGAAATGAATTTATTGCTTTAGTAATAATTTGTGTTTCTTAATATATGATGAAGATCTTTCTAGAAATATTCATCTCTTCATGGAAGATTTTACCAAATATTATGAATAACATGCTACATGAAAAATAAAATTTTCTAATGATATCAATTATAGATGAATAATTGATAATTGATACTTCTCCACAAAAAATCCCAATACATGCCCCAAAACATGGAATCTCACTAATGAAGATATCAGCTGCATTATGAAGAACTCAAAATTTTGGTTTCAATCTAGCTTTTATTGAGATCAAATTTGTGGCATTAGGTAAAACCATATCCAACTTGGTGTGTACCCATGCATTTTCCTTCATTATTTCTATTAAAAAATACTTAGCATACTCAACTAAAATTAACGAACTTTATAAAAGATGGTCATCGGCATTGTAGATATACAGAGAAAGACACCAAATATTTCATTCAATTCTTAAAGCAACTAGTTCCTGAAAATAATAGTAATGTTTTATTTAATGAGCAATTCAAATTCCCCATTATTTATAACATGAAAGTATCAGAATCTATTATGACTCTTTTTTCAACTACTAAGTTGGAAATCTAATGTGTAAACAATTTGGATTCACATATTGTTAGTTTGTGCACATCAAACAAGTATTGTACCTGTGACGGATTTGAAGGTCTTGCCAATCAACATGCTTTTTCATGATCTTAACTTTACAATGTTGAGAAATATTCCTACATCACAATTATTTAGTCTTAGTAGAAAAAAATAAATTACAGGTAAAGAGAGGATAACCAAAATGCAATGTTGGAGTATCACCAATCAATAATAGTAATAACAACAATATGATTCATTAGTTGTTGACCTCAAAAGCAATGAACCAGGCACATAATACCTTTCAACTAGTCATCTGTTGATTAGAAGTTAAGGCAAAACCTATAATGAACAAAGTGAATATAAGCTCAACTTGAAGAAGGGTGCGCTAGTGAAGCAAAAAACCATCCTTGTGTGCATCCAAGCATCACATATGTACTCTAAGATGCAAGAAGCAAAAAGATTTTTTTTACATCATTTGTGCTAATTTTAAGTAAAACCAAGTAACACTCACAACAAACAACAAACAACAACAACAACAACAACAACAACAACAACAAAATACAAAGAAAGAAAATCCAAGTATAATAGTAAGGCAAGCCACCATACTAGCCATTCATTTGTGTGTGAGGAAGACTTGCATATGTACTTTAAGAACAAAACATAAGCATCTTTTTAAGTATATATTTTTATGACATAAACAAGAGAAAACAAATTTTCAGGCTATATGAAAGAAGTACAAATGCAGGAAATTTACATAAAATATGTAGTAAAATAATAATTAGACAAATTAATCCTATTTAAACTTGGTTGGTCTTACTTGAGGACCTTAAACTAGCATAGCAAAAATCATAATAGTTCAATGGAAAGGGAACTCATACAGATTTAGATCTTATACTATTATACCTGATTAACCAGTTGATTTTTGAATTTTTCTGGATGCAATTTACGCTCAGTATGGAATGCATAAGATACTTGCACATCCATTCCTAGCGACAAGAAAATGTAGTAGAATTTGATATTATAAACATTACACAAGCAAATTCATGCTAGTTTCTTGTAATAATGTTATGTTCATGGCTAAAGACAATTTTACTAAAATAAAAGCTGAAATGCTTTCATGAAAAATTACAATAAAAAAAGTAGAAGTTTCAAACACATACACAAAAGAGGGAAAAGAAAAAAAGAATGGATGAGCTTCACTTATTGGAAATTCTATTCCATTAAGAAAAAGATATTTTATCATTTGTAAACCATAGCGAATGCATACAAAATGATTATCAATTCTTTTAGGTTATGTTGAATAAAACTAATAGATTCACTATATGAGATACAAAATAGCTATAGATTATGCAATCCTCAAAAGCTAATTCATATTTTCAACATATAATTAGCTTCATGAATTCGAAAATCATTTTTTAATAAAGACAATAGATTTTTAATATAGCTTCATCTTGTGTTATTCAATATAAAATTCACACTATATATGAATTATGCTACTAAAAAAAGGATAGCATGACTTTTAAGGATCCAATCAATACAAATCACTTAATTGTAGGAGGAAATTTTTAATTGAGTATTTTGATTCTTTGAATCCCAAAATATGTGAAATTTTTCTTCTCTTTCCAACACTCTCCCTCAAGCTGGACTTAATATCAATCATTCTCTATCTAGCAATATTAGATTTAAGTCCTATTTTCAACAATGCTTTGGTGAGCATATCTATTTCTTGTAGCTCTATTAGTATATAATGAAGGTAATTAAACTACTATTGATTTCAAGCTTGATATTCAAATTCTATTTTCAACAATGTTTTGGTGAATACATCTATTTCTTGTAGCTCTATCGGTGTATAATGAAGGTAATTAAACCACTACCAATTTCAAGCTTGATATTCAAATCCTATTTTCAACAATGTTTTGATGAGCACGTCCATTTCTTGTAGCTCTGTCAATATGTAATGAAGGTAATTGCACCATTATCAATATCCGACTTAGTAATGTTCCTATAAACTGTTACATCACTAAAAGAAAATTGTATATTCGTGGCATTAAAAAAATGCCAATTTAAATAGAATTATAGTGACATTTTTACATATAATGACATTTTTAAGAAGTGCCATCTAGGCGGGTGTAGCTAAAGGTATGAATGTCACTATTTTATTCTTCTTGTGACATTAATAAAACGCAACAAGATATGAATTAAATGACTTGTTAAATGTCACAAAAAATACATTAAATGACAAGCTAACATACCACAAAAATTGAATGTAGTGACGTATTAAAATACCACAAAAAATTCCTTAAATGGCATTATAACATACCATAAAAAATGCAATAAATGACATATTAAAATGTCATGAAAAGTTTTTTTTTAATGACATATTAACATACCGCAAAAAATATAGCAAATAATATATTAAAATGTCACTAAAAGGTTCTTTAAATGACATATTATCATGCCACGAAATAATATATTATTAACATACTAGATATCACAAAACATTTTTTTAAGATATATATGTTAACCTATTCCAACTCCTATATATATCTTAACCTATCCCCACTCCCCAATTGTGATACTCCAACATGACTCCATTAATCTTTATAAGATTTGAACACACAACCATTTGTTTGCAAGAATATAAATTTACTATCAAGCTATCAATTAATGTTTAGTATCATTAAAGATATTAATTTATTTGTATAGTTTGGAAGTACATTTACTCAATTATTCAAATATATGAATGCGCTTAAATTTATTATATGAAATATACCAATTTTTCTTAAATCAAATAGGGCATCAATACATTAATGATAATATATATTTATAAATTTTATAGTTATTGATATATCTATTTATTATTTATCTACTTTGCAATATTTGTTTTATATTGCATCATGATTAAATTATGAGTGACTTTTTTTTTTCGAAAAAAGATATTGATACTAGTTAAATGCCTTTAACATATAATTATGTTGGTTGTTTCAATAAAAGGCCACTACATTTTTACAATATCTATTAATCAATTGACACTAAGTATTATATTATAGTGATATTTTTTTTACTACTATCACTATATTACTTTAATATATCACTATACTATAAAATATCATTATTTTACTTATTAACTATTGTGGCGTCTTTTTCATTATATTACTTTGATCACTATATTACTTTTATGCTGTATCACTAAATAATTTATGGTATCTTTTTCAAATGACACCACAATTAAATAACATTAAAAACGTTTTAAAAAAAATTAGTGGCATTGGTTGAATGCCCTTGAAATACATTTATGTTGGCATTCTCAATCAAATGCCATCATCCTTATTTGTCGTTTATTAATCAAATATCACTAAATATTATAATATAGTGGCATTTTTCAATAATTATCATTATATTACTCTTGTGTGTTCCTACACTACAAAATGCCATTAAATTAGTGCCACTAAAATGTTTCATGATATTTTTTCCTAAATGACACCACAAATGAATATGAGTGGCATTTTCCAAGAAAAATTAATGGCGCTAGCTAAATGCCTGCAAAGTATATTTTTGTTGGTATTTTTAACCAAATGCCACTATCTTCTTGTTATTCAATAATCAAGAGTCACCAAATATTTTATTATAGTGGCATTTTCTAAAATCAACTTTATATTATCTTTATGTGTCATTATACTAGAAAGTGCTATTAAATACTTTATGATATCTTTTTCAAATGACACCATAACTACATATTAGTGCCATTTATTAGAACAAATTAGTGGCACTAGTTAGCTGGCTTTAAAATAAATGTATCTTGACATTATCAATTAAATGTCACTAATTTATTTGTCATTTATAATCAAATGCCATCAAATATTATAATATAGTGGCATTCTTCTACGACAATCACTATCTTAATTTTTTGTGTCATTATCTTATAAAATGTCACTATGTTGATACCACTAAAGATCATATTTGTTGTAGCGAATGTTTCATCATGTCATGTTGAATGGGATTGTGAGCAATGCTAATAGCAAATTTTTTATCACTATATAATTTTATTAGACTTTGTAAAGGAATCCCAAGTTCCTTCAATAACTTTTTATCCAATCAACTCACATATCTCTTGAGTGATGTGTTACGGACTTGTCTCTTACAAGCTCCCGTGCGGCACTTAACCGCTTGTTCGCTCCTTGCGACATTAACTAAGTCAACCTCTCCTTGTTGCAAATGTACAAGTGTTGTGTGTGCTAACTAAGTTAGCCAAATGTTAAGCACAAGGAAAACTTGAGAGAAACTTAAAAAGGCTTGGTATAACTTTAATCACTATTTAGTTACAATTTCTGCTACTTTCTACTTTACTTCTACTTGGTTGTTTACAAATGAACTCCTAGCCTATTTATACAAGTCTCTTCCTAAATCGACGGTGGAGATCAACTCAATCCTATGATCTAGTTTACATATCCAGAAGTTTTCTTAAGACTAGAATCTTCTAAAACCTACTATAGAAAATTCTACACAACTCCTACAAGTTTCTACAACTTTCTACACATATTTACAAGTTTTTGGAGTCTTCCAAGACTAGCGTTAACCTTCGCCATCTTGTTCCCTCACATGTCTTTAGCCAGGGCATAACATCCTCCCCTACCTAAGTTAGCAATACCTTCATCACATCGAAGTCTTGGAGAATATCCTTGAACTGCTACTAGTCCTCCTTAGTCTCCTAGGTTGCTTTGGACTTAAGTAGTCCCTTCCATTTGATAAAGTATTGCATACTTGGTAGGGCACCTTGCCATCACACAACTTTCAACGTCAAGACTTTCTTCATTTCATTGTCATATGACTTTTGTCATAATGAGAGGTACTTGACGTGATTCCCCTTGGCTCAGGTCTTTCTTTTCCCCTTGGTATAGCTTAAGCATACTTACGTAGAAGATCGGGGTGAATCTTCAATTTACTCAGTAGGTCCAATTGATAAGAAACTTTTCCTACCCTTACCACGATCTCGAATAGCTCCTCATACTGGTAGACCAGGCCTTTACGTATTCCCCATAATATCTTGAACTATTGTGGCAATAGCTTCACCATGAATTGGTTGTCAATCTAAAACTCTCTCAAGCGCTATCTCTTATATGCCTACTTCTTTATTCTATTGCGGCTTTTTCCAAACTTGAACGTACTAAGTTGAACTACTATTTCCATAACTTCGCCATTTTTTTTGCTTCAAAACTCTTCCCATAAACCAACGTTGCTAGCGTGTGCGGCGTGTAAGGTTGTTGTCCTATCGCAAGTTCAAATAAACTTTGTCTTTTTGCCTCGCTCCATTGAAAGTTGTAGAAGAAGTTCATCATGTCCAAGAGCTTGGCCTAATCCCATTAGTTGGCACTCACAAAGTACCGCAGGTAACACTCTAGCAACACATTCACCTATTCAGTCTACCTATCAATCTGTAGGTGAAAGCTCATAGAGAAACATTACTCTATTTCACGTAACTTGAACAGCTCCATCCATAGCTTGTTTGTGAACGGGGGTCCTAATCATTAATGATACTCTTGGCAACCCCTAGTACTTCATAATGTTCTTAAAGCAGCCCATGCTACCCCTTCTACCGTGCAATTCCTTGAACATGGCATAAAGGTTCCGTACTCGAAAAATCTATCCACTATGACCATGATTGATCTAAACCCTTCGGACTTTGGTAGGGTGCTCATATGTCTATGGAGAGCGATTCCCATAGATGCATGGGAGTCTATAATAGCTTGAGTAATCTTGTAAGTTGCTTATTCTCACCTTTATCTTGCTAACACATGAGATACATCTGTACATACACCTCAACTTCATCCCTCATCTGGGGCCAAAAGTATGCAGTCTCAAGTAGTGCTAAAGTCTTCTTTTGGCTTGGGTGTCCTACCCATTTTATATCATGGCACTCCTAAATAAGCTCTAGTTTCTATCTAGAATTGACATGTCCTTCTTTCCTCAGCTAGTTTCCTTAGCTCCCTAGCTATGGGGTCATTCTCCAATCCTTACTTTATTGAGTCTACTATAGTCCCTTTGGCTAAGCTCATGATTGCAAGTCTTGCTTTCTGACTTGGGGCGTCGGTTACTACTTTTGCTTAGCCAGGTTTATACTTCTCCATCTTAGGTGGTGCATCGCCCCTTATGCCCTGTTCGTTAGTTCTAAAAACTCTATAGTTGCCAAGCACATCGGCTCTTCCTTTTTGACCCCCTTGGTCAATTCCATAGCCAATAGTTGCAATGCTATACCATTTCTTTTGGGTGTACTCATGCTAGCTACCATACACGTAGCCTCTTTATCAAAGATGCACATCGAGTTAAAGTAAGGTATAGGGATTGCAATTACCTTGTGTAAGAAGTCCATTGCAAGCATAACTTTTAAGATGTCCATCGGTGCTACCGAAAAGTCCACTTGGCCCTTCAAAATGCCCAACTCTATGCCCACACCCTTAGTAGTGCTGTTGAGTGGCTTGGCACTCATATTCACCATTTTGAACCAACCGTACCCTTTCAAGACATATAAGCCCAAATGCTTCGCCTCTTGCTTATCCCCAAAATTGTATGCTACCCCCATGTCCACCATTACCTTAGTAGGTTTGCCATTAATGTTGGCTTCCACGTATAACAACCCTTTGCTTAATGTCATAGGTACTGCCTTGGCATTAAAAGCATTCAGCAATTGCAAATCCTTGATATAGCTCGCACCTTTTTCTAGGCTACTCATCATTGCCTCATGCTCCTCGATAATAGCAAATAAGTAACTCAACTTCAAGTAATCTTTTATCATATATGGCCCCTTACACACATAGCAACTGCCATTAGACATAAATGCCTTCTTTTTCTCCTTATAGTCTTTCCACCCAAACGAGGACTTATCATGGCCACCACTATGGTCTTTCTTCTCTTCTCCACCTTTAACCAAGCTATTCCTCTCATTCTTTGGTTTGTCAGGGTTGATATTCCTTTGATGCTCTGTAAGTGACTTGCTTACAACAATGGCGTCGTCTAGTATCGTTACACTTCTCTGTTGTATTTCTTGTCATGCCCAACCTTAAAGGCCATCAATGAAATAGAACATCAAGTTCTCCTCCACCATGTTGGGTATCTGGAGCATCAACATCGTGAACTTTTTCACATACTTAGGAATGGTTGTTCGTTGCTTCAACTCTCATAATTTCTTTTGGGCATTGTACACAATGTTCTCTAGATTGAAGTACTTCTTTAGCTCCCATTTGAAGTTTTCCCACATATCAACCCAACTTGCCCCTCTTTCAATATTGGCTTGTTTTTTTTGCCACCATAGTATAGCAACACTAATAAGGTAGAGAAAAGTCGTCCATACCTTTGTTAGTTTATTGACAAGACCAAGACCCTTAAAGTAAGTCATCATTTGCCATAAGAAGTTCTCAACCTTTTGCACATCCCTTTTCCCATCAAATATCTTAGGCTTTGGGTGATCCATTTTGATAGTGACAACCCCTGTAGTGGTAGCCCCACTAGTTACTGCCCATCGACATAACATGATCTCCTCGCACATCCCCTTGATGCTTTATTAGAGTATTTGTATGATGCCCCAAATCTCCTTATCAATATTGGTCAATCATTTATCCACCTCAGCCTCAATTAACGCCACCCATTTCTCTATTAGAGTGCAAGCATCAAAGCAGGTCTAAAGTTCTCCCTTAAATATGTCAAGCTACCCAAGTACATGCTCCTCTAGTGTCTCAACAATATGCTCAACCTATTCACGAGTCTTGCTCTAGTCTTGCTGCTTTTTCTTGTTATGGGTTGGCACATTCTCCCTACCACTCTCTTCGATCACAGCTGAAATACTATCGTTAGCCATCTCAATTTCTTCATAGCACTACACCCAATCAAGCTCTGATACTACTGATTATAGACTTGTCCTTTACAAGCTCCCATGTGGTAGTTAGCCTCTTATTCACCCCTTGTGACACTAGCTAAGTCAACCTCACCCTATTGCAAATATACAGGTATTGTGTGTGTTAGGTGAGTTAGCCAAACATTAAGCAGAAGAGAGCCTTAAGAAAAACTTAAAGAGGCTTGGTATTAACTTAATCACTACTTAGTTACAATTTCTGTTACTTTCTACTTCACTTCTACTTGGTTGTTTACAAATAAACTCTTAGCCTATTTATATAAGTCTTCTCCTGAATCAACGGTGGAGATCAACTCAATCCTATGATCTAGATTACATATCTAGAAGTTTTCTTAAGACTAAAATTTTCCAGAACCTACTCTAGAAAATTCTACACAACTCTTAAACGTTTCTACAACTTTCTACACATATGTACAAGTTTTTAGAGTCTTCCATGACTATCGTTAACCTCTACCATTTTGTTTCTTTGCATGTCTTTGGCCAAGGTGTAATAGATGGATCTATATTCAGCTTCTACAATGTCTTTTACCACCAAAGTTTGTTTTTTGCTTATCTTATTTACAATATTTCCCCTTAATTTTGTACAATATCCAGTGGTAGAAATGGTATACAATAAACTTACCCAATCTGAGTTTACAAATTATTCTAAATTTTTGGTTTCACTCATCCTAAATAGCAATCATTTTTCTGGTGTTCATATACTATAGAATCTAGTTTACTACTTCAAGATGTCTCTTTGTAGAAAAGTACATAAATTGGTCACAACACTTATATTGTATGCTATGTTTGCTCTTGTGAGTGATAGATATATCAACTTTCCTAACAAATGTTGATATCTCTCCCTTTCTATTGAAGGATCATACACAATGAATTTTTATTTCTAATTTCATTCTAATGAAGTTCCAACAGGTTTTCATCTAAGTTTCATAGTTTTTTTTAGGCAATCAAGCATATATTTCATCTAATAAATGAAGATACCTTGTTTACCTATAACACCCCAAAAATTCAGTATTTTAAAAAATAAGAACGTAGAAATCAAGAGATTTATTGATCAAATTTTAGGGCTAAAAAAATGGACAAGGATTCAATTGTAAGAAATTGGAAAGTTTTGGGGGTTGGATTGTAATTTGAGAAGATCAGATTTCATATTTTAAGAAGTTTTTGGGGTTTGCATGTAAGTATTTTGGTCAATGGGGTCAAATCATAATTTTGAGAAAGTTGCAGAGATATAATTGAAGAAGGAGGTAATTTTGGGGCTGATTTGCAAAAAATTGGAAAACTCAATTTGAAAAGCTGGCAAATTTCATTTCTTCTTCATTTTTCTTTCTTTTTCTTCCTAATTTTCTTTTCTTTTCTTATTTCTTTTCTCCTCCTTCACCGTGACTATCACCTATCCCCGATGAACCCTCCAGCAACCTTTTTTTTTCTCTCCAAGCCAACCTAACCATTTTTCTCCCTACATCTCTAGGCAAGCATGAAAAGCCCCTCTCCACTGATGAGCCACCGTGAGAGTGTTCGAGAGTATCTTCATGATGATTGATAGATTTCTTATTTTTTGATGGCCAAACTAGAAATTGAGGCTATGGCTTGGTTGAGCTGAGTGAGAGGAGCACGGTTGCGGCCTTGCATAAGAGATTGGTGGAGCAGTAGCATTAGAGGATAGAGAAAGACAAGCAATGGTGAGAGGTGGTGGCAACAGTTTTAGGGTGGATTTTGAAGGTATTTCTAGTGTCAAAACTTGGAAATGAGTGTATATTTGGAATTAGGAGCCCGAGATGAACATCTTGGTAGTGGTGGCAAGATTTTTCAGTGGCGGCACTTCGATGACCCCATATCAATATTTTCTCCTCATTTCAAAAATCATAGTAGTGCTCTTGGTTTCTGATTGTGAGGCCTCAATAGGCTGTTTTGAGTAATAGAGAGTTATAGATTAAGCTTTAATTGGTTGTACCTTGATATATGTGTATATATAGATGCTGTACCTTTCCACTTGAAGCTTATTTCATGCTATAAGGATGATAATAATAGATATATATATGTGAACTTTGATTGAGATCCCTAAGCAAGGATTATCATAAGTTAGTGGACCCAGTTATTGTTATGTTATATGATAATTGGAATTAATTGAGATAATCAAAAGTTTTGAACCTTAACTTGTGGAATTACGGATTAAAACCAAGTGATGATAATTTGGACCATCATTGTGAATTTTGGATGATATAACGTGAAGGATTATAAATTTAAGAATTAATTATTGCTTAGATATTTGACTTGATATGAAATCGAGATTAATTTGAAAATAATCGATCTTATTGGTTGTTATTGGATTGATAATGCCGTTTGAACTTTAAACTATCATGTTAACATCGTTATTTAATGAATTTAGGTTAATGATAAGCATGACGATGATGTATTGAGAGTCAAACATAGATGTTGACTATAATTATGCTATGTTGATTAGGTGAAGTGGAAGTAGGTCCCAAGGAATAGTAGACGATAGATCATGGTAACTTTCTCTGAGACTAGAAAAGATGAGGATCTCCTGCTATGGTATTTAACTTGATTACAATTTATTCATTAATTGTTGAACTCTATGAGGCTCTCCTACTTTGGATTATTATTTTGATTATAGCTATTCATTGATTGTTGATCCTTGTGAGAATCCACCAACTTGATATTTCTTGAGTAACGTAATGTTATTGTGATTGAACCCTGTGAGGTTCTATTGATCTAATATTAATCTTTGCTATCGTTATTGTTATAAATTGACTGTCAAACCCTATGAAGTACTATTAATTGACATCTAATTTGATTATCGTTTATTGCTACTTTATGAACCCTGTGAGGTTCTTTTGCCTTGAGTATTGTTCCTTGAATACTACTAACCTAGATTTAATTTATATCTATATATTCTTGTGGAAAAACCCCCATGAGGATTCATTCCTATTTCTATAGTGATTGTACTATGTCATTGAGATCTATGAACTTTTTAACATCTCATTTGATTATCTGTTCATTGATCTAGACACTCCTGTGAGAATTACTTCCTGATTCTATTTCTATTTTCTGTTTGTTGGTGCTTAGAAATTTTGTCTATTGTAGGTTATCTAACTGTTCTATCATCATAACCATTTTGTTATCTAACCATTCTATTATCCGATCATTCCATTATCTAAGTCTGAATTTGATTGGTATGATGAATTTGTTCTGTCAGTAAATTATTGTGTACTAAGCTAATACACTTAGGTAAGTTAGTTCAATTGGTATGTCATAAATTTGTTTTGTCAGTAATAAGTTATGTACCAAGCTGATGTGTCTGGGTAAGTTATGTACCAAGCTATGCTTGGGTAAGTTTTATACCAAGTTATTGTGTTTAGGTAAGTTAGTTTGTTTAGTATGTCATTGATTCACTCTATCAGTCATAAGTTCTGCAGCAAGCGATTTGCCTGGGTAAGTTGTGTACCAAGCTAATATGCATGGGTAAGCTATATACTAAGCTGTGCTTGGATAAGTTCTATACCAGGTTATCATATTTGAGTAAGTTTTGTACTAGGTGATCATGCTCGTGTAAGTTATGTACCAAGCTAATATCTCTGGGTAAGTTATGCACCAAGCTATACTTTGGTAAGTTCTTTACTAGGTTATCGTGTTTGGGTAAGTTCTGTACTAGGTTGTCACACTCGGGTAAGTTTTTATCGGGTTGTCATGCTCAAGTAAGTTGTGTACCAAGCCAATATGCTTGGGTAAGTTATGTACCAAGCTATACCTGGGTAAGTTCTGTACCAAGTTATTATGTTTGGGAAAGGTTTATACTAGGTAGATATGCCTCGGTAAGTTTAGCTTGATTTGTATAAGTTCTATACCAAGTGACATGCTTGGGTAAGTTTAGTTTGGTTTGGTCAGTATAAGTTTGATTTGATATGTTTGGATAAGTTCTATACCAAGTCGATATGCTTAGGTAAGTTCTATACCAGGTAGTTTGCCTGCGTAAGTTTGGATAATCAGTATGAGTTATTCAGATATGTTTAAGTAAGTTTAGTTTAGTTTGATCGGTTTAAGACCGCTATGATATTTGTCCGTACTCTGATCATTCAACCATTTTCTGATTGATAGATTATCTTCAAATTGTCTAACTATTTCTTAACTATTTGACTATATCCTGATATATTCTATTTGATTGTTGAACTATGATCTGTCGAGTTAATTCATCCTCTATAGGTCCCTATTACATGTTATTACAATTATCCCTCACTAAGTCCTTTAGACTTACCCTCCTTCCCATTTACCTTCATTTTCTCCAATAGGATCAAGTGATGGAATTGGATTTCAATCTTAGATCAGTGAATGGAATTTTGCAATAGAATAGATGTGTGTATATGTATATGGGTTTTCTTAAGTGCTAAGATTTATCTTAGAAATATTTTGATATGTAAGACTAAATTATGACTTAAGGCATGTACAAATTATGTTGGATGTTATGAGACCTTTGATGGTAGGTACTTCGTGTATTGGTGAGATTTGTTAAGTTTGAAATCCGCTGCTATATGTTTTGATATGTTTTGAAAAAAAATTTCAGAGGCTTATTAAACATATTGCATATTTATGGGCTTTTGCTTATTTATGGGCTTGAATTAAGATTGAACTGGAGTGGTGCCTTAGCTTAGGTGTTATCCTGAGAGGGGGCACTATATTACCTAAAGCAACTTTCATTCCAAGAAAATATTGTAGTTTTCCAAGATCCTAACCTTGGTACTCAATCTATAGGCATCTCTTGGGACTGTTAATCTCTCGAATATTATCTTATGGTGATAACTATATTATTAACATATACTACAACAATAGACTTCTTGCCATCATCAGCTTGCTTTACAAATAAAGCTTGATCAGCTTTCCTTTGATTATAGCAAAATTTTCTAATGGTAATGTTGAACCAGTTGAACCAAGCTTGAGGAGATTATTTCAGACCACAGAGGGAATTATTTCAACTAACACACAATACCAGGCTTTTTATCTTCTCCAAGGGTCATGTGAACTTTTTCTCCATATTTTCATTAAGAAAAACATTCTTAACTTCCATTTGGTGCAAATTCTAATCGAGCTTTGCCACAAGGGATAATAAAACTCAAAATAAAGCTTAACCTTCCTATGGGGAGCAAATATTTATTTATACTTAATGCCATCTGTTTGGTGTACCCTTGAGCGACCAACCTTGCATTACCTCTCTTAATCTGTCTATTTGACCCTTGCTTGATAGTGAAAGTCCACTTGCATCTGATCAATTTCTTATCTCTAGGAAGATGAACTAATTCCTATGTCGGGTTATCTTCTAAAGCTTTCATATATTCCATTACAACAACTTTCCATCTTAGGTCACTTAGAGCATCTTGGATGTTTCTATGGACATCTACCCATCAATTTTTGAAATACGTGCTTTGTAATTCTATGAGAGCTTGCAATACGAGAGATTATTTAAATTGGATACTTAGTACTCGGTCTTATAGATCTTATTCCTTTTCTGATAACAATAAGAATATCAAGATCATTAATTTTTATAGTACCTTATTGTGATATAACTTCATTAAAAGTTTCCTCATGTTTTAATGCTTGATTTTGAAGAGGAATTCAAGTTCTCCTTGAGTAGACACAATTCACCTGAACTTGGAGTGGTTGTTCTACATCTCTTGCTTGACCTATTTCTTGAGTGGGCTCAATTTAGGTGGGCTCAATTTAGGTTAAAGATGATGGTGGAAGTATTGGAGGAAAGGCTAGAAGACATATGGTTTCATTCACTTGATTTCTCCCCCTAAAGAGAAGCATTAGGGTAGAAAGTCTTATGCCCAAGAAATGTTACACCATATGGGACTATAAATCTAATAGAGGATGGATAATAACACTTGTAACCCTTTAATGTAGGAAAGTATCCAAGAAAGATGCATTTGATTTCTTTGTGATCTAGTTTCCTCTTATTTGACTTGTGTTATAGACATATAAGTAAAACCAAACATTATAGGTGAAAGTGAATTTAGATAAGGACATGAGGAAAGTATTTCTATAAGTATAGTAAAGGAGTGAGAAATTGAAGGATTTTGATCAGAAGTTGATTAATGATATGGGCAGTTGTTAACATAGACTCTCCCTGAAGAAATGCAGAATGTGAATAGTAAACATCAGGGTCTGAACAACTTCAAAAGATGATTTTTCCATTCAGCAACTTTATTTTATTGAGGGATATAAATACTTGAAGTTGATGTAAAGTGCCATGCTCAATAAGGTAAATTTTTGGGTTACAAGTGAAATATTCATTTCCGTTATCTATTCTTAAGGTTGAATGATTGAAAAAGATTCTTGACCGTTTTATGGAACTGTTTGAAAATTGGCCCAACTTCAGATTTGTCATTTGAAAGATAGATCCAATATGCATGAATATGCTCATCAACAAATGTTATGAACTATCTTGATCACGTGATACTAGAGGCTTGAGCTGGCCCTCAAATATCACTGTGAATGAGATAAAATAGTTTTAAGGATCTGTAGGAATGATCAGAGTAATTTTTTCTCGGTTGTACTGTAGAAATGTGAAATTCACATTGGAATGAAGATGGATCTTCATTGAAAAATAACTTTGAATATAAATACTTTAAATAGTTAAAACTAGGATGCCCAAGAATATGTGCCACAAGATAACATTTGAATTAGAAATATTGGACATGAAGAACTTTTTAGGAATATTAGATTTTGAGAGAAAATTGTTGAAGTAATAGAGGCTATTTCGTCGCTCACATTGACAATCATCTTCCCTGAAGATAGCTCCTAAAATTCACAATGAGTGGGAAAAAAAAAGGATACTGTACAATATAGATCTTTAGTTAACATACTAACAGACATGAGATTATACTATAGACTAGGTACATAAAGGATTGAATTCAATTGTAAATCACAATTTGTCGTTTTACCCAAATCAACAGCAGGAGAACGTTTACCATCTACGAAGGTAACTTTCATATCACTAGTAGACAATTTATATTCAATTAAAATACTTGGAGAATCAGTCATATGGTTCAAGGCACCAGTGTCAACTATCCAACCCTCACAAACATCACCTTGAATAAAAAAGAAATGTTTAATGTTACCTCGCGCAGGATGATTGACCAATTACAGAGACTCTGGAGGGTTGAGGTGACTGCAGTAGACGTCTTAATGGTTCCTTTTGCTCAACCATGAATGACATGGAAAGTGGATTGATATCTTTGCATTTCTATGGTAGATTCTGCAATATGTGCAGATTTTCACCGATTCTGAGATTTTCAATTTGCAAGTTTTTCATGAATCTCCAAATATATTTCTTTGGTATGATATAGCGTATTTCAGTAATCATACCACAACTTACTGTGATTGGGTATCTACTTTCCATTTGCAACAGCCATTTCTTGCCAGAGTAAGGTTAGGTTAGGTGTCTTCGAAGTGGGAATTTGGTAAGCTTATTGTGCATAACTCTCTTTTAGCTCTCTTCTCGTCTAACTTTAGTGAACACTTTCGGATAGATGGAAGTGGGTTGGTACCAAGTATTCTGCCCTTTTGCCTCATCAAAATCTTTGTTCAGTCCTCGAAGAAAGTCAAACACACTATCCTTTAGAAGCATTTTGTTGTAAAGGATTCCATCTTGAATGCAATGCCAAGGCTTCGTAAAACAGATCCATTTCCTACAACAATTTCATTAAAATATTATAAAAATTTCAATTATTGACCCTGTCCTTTGCTGAGTATCATGAATTAATTGTAGACCGAATTTTGAAGCATTAATTAGGATGTATTTTCGAAATCTAAACACATCTCTTGAACTACCTTTCAGATTTCATTTTTAGGATAGGTATGTTCTTCCAATTTATGGTTTCATGGAATTATTCAATCATGCTATCACAGTGGAATTTTAGGCCTTCCGTGCCTTATAATCGGCATAAATTACTAGGGGGGTGGAGTTATCTCACCAGTGAGATACCTGGCCTTTCTTTTTCATCTAATTACAAACAACACAGGTTGCAACCATTCACGAAAATTGGTTCCATTCAGTTTGTGTTGGGTAATTTGTAGGGAGGAGATTGCAGAAGATACCACATGGAGGCCTATAAATGATATCCTACCCACAACCATATCCTAAAATATTCAAATAAAAATATTCTATATTATACCTTACCTTAAAATACCCAAAAGGATGAAACTCTAATCCTATCCTACCCTACCTAACCCAAGACCCAATAGCTCTAGTTTATTGAACTTATGTTTTTAATGTATATACTAATTTCCTCAATATATACTAAAATTATTATTTAGCATATAATAACAAGAAAACAAAAAAACTTTTTCTATATTTATTTTAATTTAATCATTAAACTTAAATTAATTAATCTATATTTTCAATTTTTCATTCATTAATAAAATTTTATTAACAAATTTTATTCATTAGCAAAATTAATTTTATTAACTGTTTTATAAAAAAAATTATTCCCTATTAAGTTTAGTATTGTTAATTTTATTAATGAAAAATGTTCAACTATTGCTATTGCTATTCAAATTTAAAAAAAAAAATCTGTCCAAATAGAATAACTTTATTAATTTTATTAATTTAGTTAAATTTTTAATGAAAAAAATTATTTAGTTGTTACTGTCATTCACATACTTGTAATTTTTATATATAAAAATTTTATCATTAATATAAATTTGATTTTGATATGGATAATTTTTAGATTCATAAATTAAATTTAAGTTTAAAGTAATGGGTAATCTTTGCATATGGATGCATGGGTAAATTATGGGTATAAACCTTACACATACCCATTATATTATCTTTAATAAGTATTGATATGAGATAGCCCAACCCAATAAATTATCGGCCTCAGAGAGGGTCCCTAGGCCCACTTAGCATGCACAGCCCAATGACACTTATAGACTCAATTGGGCCGGATAACTCAACCATAGCCACCTAGTCGAGTAGATTATTCTTGATCGTACCTAACAGGAGGCTTCAAGCCACTTTATCCATTCAACCATCCCTCTGATCGACCTCCTTATTTCTTCGATAATTGTCGACCAAAGTGCTTACTCCGATACTGACTTATATCTTTACCACGTTTAATGCTCTGACAACTAGCATGTCTCCACATTAATAGCTCGTGCTGCCCAATATAGTCTCTATCACCAACTCTGGCAAGGAGGCGCACCCTTAGAATACTATTCACCCTAGAAATTAGGAGATGATGCCATTTGAAAACAGTACCAAGATTGAAAATGACCAACAACCCCTAAGTAAGAACAAGAGCCCTCTGAACTTGATAAAGGCATTTTAGACATATCATCTACCAAGAGAAGGTTGTAAATACCTCACTGCCAGCCACACTATAAGTAATGTCACATATACTATATAATTTTACTTTTTTATTCAATTACCTCATTTTGACCAGAACTAACTTAAGTGATGGAGTGCCTTTACCAAGGGCACCTCGGCTAGTTTAACATTTACTGTTGGTTGTAGATCTCAAACCTTGAAGGATATCACTATTGGATCATTCGACCATCTAGGTTGAATCAACCCAAACACTGCCTTATTCACTAAATACGACTATCAACCTCATCATTTTAGTGCCATCTATGGGAACCTTGAGACTGCAACTGAAAAAATGGTGAACACTGGAAAAGTTGCATTTGAGTAGGAGGATAACGGGAGGTCAATATCTCTACCTCCCCATCCGCCCCCAGTAAAGTTCACTTGCTCTAGGCCCTAATGCCTCTTATGAGTAAGTTGTAACGTTGACCATGCCTCAATTGATGTGGTTGATAAGTGAACAAATCTCTACCTAAATCTCTACTCAACTTTCCACTGCATTAAATAGGCACACCACCATAATAGCCCTGGCTAGCAATGCCACTCCGCAACTAGCCTCACCAGGGAAAAGATCCCCTCGAGACAGTCATGGTCACTAGAAATCCAAGCAACTAGTAGCTAGACGAGAAGCCAACCTTAGATGCCCCACAGAAGAGAGGGGCGACTGGAACTAACGAAGGAAATCACTGACTTTGTAGACCACCACGTTCGACCTAATAGAGCCCCACAACGCAATAAGGTTGAACTTTCCAGACACAACCAACATGAAGAAATGGATGAATCCACAGTCATGAGGCCTAGCCTATTCAAGCTTTGCAGTGCAATAGTGCCGAGCATGCAAGACCTCATTTTGATCTAAACATTACCCAAGCTGATTTGGAGAAATGGAAAAAAAGTCTCCCACTAAGTGCAACAACAAAATAGATGCCTTAATGAGATCTCAAGGTCAAACACTAAAAGGGTGCCTAACCCAAAGGGCCCCCAAAAGTCTAGTCGAGACAGAGGCTCTCTTTTCATCCATGAGATTATCAATGAGCACATTGCTATCAACACTAAGGTTCTGATTGGACCTTTAAGGTATGACGGCTCAACCAACCCTAACAAGCATTTGATGTAGTTCGCGAATATGATATAGCTGCATGGGCACAACAAGTACATCCACTGCAAGATATTGGTGACCATATTCCAGAAAATAGTGTTTGATTGGTTTGTTAAATTGGAGCCCTTGTCGATATACTTCTACGATTAGCTCCATGATAAATTCTTGCACCAGTTCGCCAGTCGAAGAAAGGCAAAACTCTCCCATGCTCACCTCCACACTGCCAAGCAGAATGAGGGGGAGTTTCTTCATGATTTCTTTACAAGGTTCAATACAGAGGTCCTAAAGCTAGACAACCTCATGATTGAATTTCTAATCGACGTGTTGTTCTTAGGACTTAGACACAAAGAATGCACTAATGCTGTGGTATAAGAGCTCTCGAGGTCTATAGAGGAACTACTCGACCTAGCAGAGAGACAAATTACCTAAGAGGAGATGAACAAGCTAAAGTTCAAAAAATCTAAGGTAGTTAAAAAGAAGAATAAGGAGAGAAATAACTAGAAACACAGAGAGAGAGGTCGATCTCCAATAAAGTGCTTCCATGACTACACCCCACTGAATATCCCGATAAGAGAGGTCCTATTTGCCATCCAGCATGATAATCTACTTAAGAAACTAAGAAAACTGACGAAGACTAAAGTAATAAAAAATCAAAGAAGTATTACCACTTTTAAAAACAAAAAGGGCATAACACAGATAAATGTTTTAATCTCCAGGATAAATTTAAGAGGCTCATTAGACAGGCCATCTCAAGAAATATGTGGTTGTTGACACTTAGGCTAAAGGGGCCAAAATCAATTGAACTCCCCATAAAGAAAAGTTGGTTAGCCCGAGGATGGAAGACAAAGGAAAGAAACCCACCTAAGAAGATTGCCTCCCCATTCGAGAAGTAATTGATATGATTGCAGGAGATCCCTTTAGGGGGGACTCAAAATCAACAAGGAGGCAGACTTAGAGGAGGCTGGAGTAGACCAAAGCCTCGCTCGTCGAAACGACATTCCATTTATCAATGAGCACAGAGCCCATCTCTTTTACTAATAGCAACCTGGCCCACCTTGAAGGAAAGAATATCAATCATAAAACTAATTTTTCTATAGTAGTCTCCATTAAGATTGCCAACTTTAAAGTGAGGAAGGTTCTAGTTGATAACGGTAGCTTAGCCAACTTCATCTTCCTCTCTACCCTGGAAAGAATGAATTTAGGGCAACTAAAGTTTGAACCTGTGCATACCCCTCTAGTCGAGTTTGGGGAATCAGAAATTATTTCAAAAAGCTCCATTAATCTCTCGATGTCATTTTAGGATGTGCCCTTAAGAAAGACTTTAATGGGGAACTATCTGGTGGTCGATGCCCCATTCGCTTATAATGTTATAACTGGTTGACCAGCTCTCAATGATTTTCATGCTATTATCTCGACCTATCATATAAAGATCAAATTCCCAACCCCGACCGGCACATGTGAACTGCTATGTACATTAAGAAAACTTAGAGATGTTACAATATTTCAGTTAAGTTAACCGAGTAGAAGACTCGACCCCAATTGAAGGCCTTGGGGGATGCGTCTATAGAAGAACTCAAGGAGGTCCAAGCTCACAAAAAGAGAAAATTGGAGGATACTCAGGTGGAGCCCGTCGGGGAATTCAAAACTGTCGAGTTGGAATAAAAGAACCCCAACAAGACAACTCAGGTTGGGATAGATATGGGCCCCCACTTGAAATGCCTTATGGTTGATTTCCTAAGGAGAAATATCAACATCTTTGCCTAAAAATCATATAACATCTAGGGAATTGACCCCAATGTGATCATACATCGCTTCAATATCGACCCCTCATACAAGCTGATTAAGCAGAAGATGAGGACATTTAATGCTGAGAGGATCTAGAACATCAAAAAGGATGTCAGGAAACTCTTAGATACAAGTTATATTATAGAAATTAAATATCCATCTTGGTTTTGTAATGTTGTACTCATCCCAAAGAATGAGGGATAGTGACGTATATGTAATAATTTCATAGATTTGAATAAAGTTTTCCCTAAGGATCCTTAACCCCTACCTTGAATAGATTTACTAGTAGATTCTACTGCTAGTTGTGAGTTATTGAGTATGATGGATGCATTCCAAGGCAATCATCAAATATTCACGGCCCCCGAAGATAGGGATAAAAAAATTTTATAATTCCCAATGGAGTTTATTACTTTTTGGCCATACCTTTTGGATTGAAAAATACTGGAGCAACTTACCAAAGGCTGGTCAACTTTATGTTCAAGAACGAAATAGATAATTTGATGGAGGTGTACATCGATGACATGATTATAAAGGTAGAAAAGGCCCAGGACCATTTGCTCAACCTTAATCACACTTTTTACAATATTGGGAGAATTTAGTCTAAAGTTGAATCCAAATAAGTATACGTTCAGGGGTCGAGTAGGTAAATTTCTAGGTATATAGTCAGTCAATGGGGCATTGAGGCCAATCCACAGAAGATTCTGGTCATTCTAAACATCATCCCTCCACGAACAGTCAAAGATATTTAGTGGCTAGTCAAAAGGATTATTGCCCTTGGGAGATTCATCGCATGATTGGCAAATAAGAGCATGCCTTTCTTCAAAATTCTTAGAAATGCCGAGAAGTTAGGTTTCCAATTGAATGAATAATTTGATCAGGCATTAGTCGACTTAAAACAGTATTTGTCTTTGCCCCCAATGCTTACAAAACCCAAACTCAGAGAGGTCCTTCACATATATTTGGCTATTTTGGAGGCATTGACCAACTCGATCTTAGTCTCAACCAGTGATGGAAACCATCAACCAGTTTACTACTGCAGTAAGTAACTCAAAGGACCAAAGCATAACTACTTAGAGATCGAGAAGTTTACATTAGCACTAGTCAGCGCGGCTCGAAAGCTATGTCCATATTTCTAATCTCATGTTATGATAGTGTTGGCCAAATAGCTATTGAAGCAAGTGCTATCAACACCAAATACCTCTAGAAGGTTAACCAAATAGGTCATTGAATTGAGAGAATTTAACATTACCTTTCAGCGGAGAGCAACCATCAAGGCGCAGGTCTTGGTGGACTTCAACACCGAATGAGTTAACTTACCTGAGAAAAATAATGAAGCTCCTCTCACTTGGGCTTTACACATTGATGGATTTTTGACCATATCTGAAGAGAGAGCAAGAGTGGCTCTCTATTCCCCAACAGCCGAGGAATATGATTTTGTGAACAACCTCAACTACATAGTTACTAATAATGAGGCAAAATATGAGGCTCTCCTTGTTGAAATGAGGATGGCATCTGATTGAGGCATCAAGCACCTAGCTATGATCACAGATTTCTTACTAGTAGTAGAATAGGTCAAGGGAAATTTTGAGGCTAAGGATTCCATGATGAGTTGGCACCCGACGGAGGTTAGAAAATTACAGCAGTTATTTAAAAAGTTCACCTTCAATCAAGTACTTCGATCTAAGAATAAGCATGCAGATGCCCTTTCCAACTTCGCTAACTCAACTAGGGGCACAAGAGACAGAATAATAATATTTTTAGTCATTGATAGGTCATCAATCGACCCGCCTGAGGAGAACCTAGTAAGGAGTATTGAAGAGACAATCTCTTCATGGTAGGATCTGATAAAACTCTACTTGAGTCATAGCATAGTCCCCAAATACAAAAATGAGGCTCAACACTTTTAAAGACAAGCTACCAAGTTTGCATTGGACAAGCACGGCCAATTATATAAGAGGTCAATCTTTAGACTGCCTCTGAGATGCCTAGATCCTGACCAGGCTCATGAAGTATTGGAAGATATCCACGTAGGCATGTGTAGAAACCATTCCAAGGAAAGATCCCTTGTACATAAAATAATTAGGTATGGATAATTTTAGCCGACATTACCAAAAGACTCTATGGATTTTGCTCGAAAATGTATATCATGCCAAGTTTATTTGAACCTACTGCATCAACCTACTGTATTCATGGTCAATGTTCAAATTTCTTGGCCATTCGATCGGTGGGGGATCGACATTTTTGGTTTGCTGCCAAAGATAATAGATTAATGAAACTTTATAATCGTGGCGATCGAATATTTTACCAAAGGGGTCAAGGCCAAGGCTGCCCCAAAGATAACCAATGCAACCAGCAAGGGTTTTATCTAGAAAAACACCGTCTATCATTTTAGCCTACCTAAGATCTTTATTTCAGACAATGGGACTCAGTTCCAGAGCTGAAGTACCAGAAGTTGATGCAAAGCCTTGGGAATCACCCAACACTTTACTTCAGTGGGTAATCCTCAGTTGAACAGCCAGACAAAGCTAGCAAACAAAATGATCCTCAACCATTTAAAAGCCAAGATATAAGATACTGGATTGAGTTGGGCAGAAAACTTCCCAAAAGTATTATAGGCATAGAAGATAACTCCCCGAACAGCCACAAGTCATAACCCTTATAATCTGGCCTATGAGTTTGAGGCAATCATCCCCTCAAAACTTATTCAACATACAGCTTGAGTTATTCACTTCCACCCACTCAAAAACACATCAGAAAGGAAGCTCCACCTCAAGACTATCGATGAGTAGAGGCAAGAAGCTTCCAATACCATGTAGTGATATAGGTCGAAGATGGCAGAGAACTATAACAAAGGGGTCAAGCTGCATCATTTTAAGGTTGGAGACCTCATTCTTAAAAAGGTAGAAGCGTCTAAGAATGTTGGCGAACTTGACCTGAAATGGAAGGGACCCTATGCCGTTGTGAAGGTGTCAAAGCATAACGTTTACAGATTTGCTAATTTGGATGAGGATGAGCTCCATCGCCCATGGAATGCAATCAACTTGAAAAAATTCTACATATGAAATGACATTGTAATCATCTATATATTCTATGATATAAATAAAGTTCCAACAACACTACTACCAGTTGTTTGCATTGTCACAACCGTATCTACCTTGCACCATTTCAAGTTTCAAGTCAACCTCGCAGTCGACGAACAAGCATCTTCACGCTGCCACACCAGTTTCAAGTCGACCCTGTAATTGATGAAAAAGTAGCTCACACTACTACTCAAGTCTCATGTAAGCTCTGCAGATAATGGAAAAGCAGCTTTATGCTACCACTAAAGTTTTGTATCAACCCTATAGTCAACAAAAAAGCAGCTTAATGCTGCCCAATCAAATTTCAAGTTAACCCTATAGTTAACACAAAAATAGCTTCATGCTACCAAACCAAAGTTCTAAATCAACTACACAGTCGACTCAAAATAGTTACATGCTACTAAGTCAAGGCATCTTAGCTTAAACTATATAATTGACCTAATAGTCAATCAACAAGTTGACCATAAAATGATAAAAATTAACTATA
>JACGDI010003579.1:831445-917538 GCA_014898725.1 Jacaranda copaia | reverse complement strand
CTAGAGAAATAGCTCACCTGTATATCCAAGTAAGCCTTCTTCAACAGGGAGTCCATTTGACTCCTTTCCTCGATAACCTGTACCAACTGTTAATCTTTTGCATCGAGTTGCTCCCAGAGGTTAGCTATCTTCTTTGTCAACTGATCAACCTAGAGCTAGGATGACTCAAGTGGAACCTTGAGGGTTTCTAAATCCCCTCCTTATTGTAGCTCCTCGCGATCCGCCAATGCTAACTCTGATTGTTGGTAAAAGTGATATCCTAGCTGACTCACCTAAAACAGAGTGTGTCAGTGAATAATACAACTCTTTGAAAAGAGTACTCAATGAGAAAATAGTCGACCTCACACTTACCATATTGCAATAGCAAGCTAGAGCCCTGACTGCGCCTACTTGACTCATGCTCATGAGTTTTCACTAGTCTATGGAAAAGAGCTCAACCACCATCCAATTGAGGGCGTCGGTGCCCATGATCCTTGATTATATGATGGAGGTTATGTTAGTTACCTCTATGGTGGGGTCAGGCCCAAAGCAGGGCAATTCCAATTGGAAAAGTTGAAATAGCACCTTATCGCTGCGCTTGCTAAACAAGTCGTAACCCATCACAACTTTCTGCTTCTTTTTGTTGCTTCCTGCTTTTTGGGCACCAAACCTTCTTGCTCGATCATTTTTATTTTGCCCCGACCTACGAGGCTGATTCAAACATGCTTTTCTGGTCGAGCAAGTTGAGATGTCTGTTCATTTGGGATACGACAGGGATAATGGTCAGCGGATTGAAGTAGTAGGTTCTACTGTAGAAGCATCTTATTGAGCATCAACGCAATGACACTCATCATTCCTTTGGGCTTTTATCGTAGCTTTTGGTCTGATGTGAGCCATTACTTCTTCTCGATCTGTCAATAAAAAATAACAAAAACTATCATATTTGAGCAGAAAGACAGAAATCTATATTATCGCAATTAACAAATATCACTACCTAGCCAATCGCCCATGAGCAAGTCGAGCATAGCCTGCGATAGTCCAGCTAGCACCAGATATCTCTCCTGAGTTAGAATTGAAGCCTCCATCTACCCAAAATTGACCAAGTCCCGAGCAAATATGTTAGGCCAGCTTGGCGTTTGGTTCCCTGGTATTTCCATATGCCTCATCCACCAACCCCTTGGAATATTAATCTCTCTATGCCCTCGAACATAAAGAAAATATTTTTTCCACTCCTAGCCATGTGAGGAAAAGGAGGCTGTGAGGAACTTTTGACACGGATGCGTCATAAAATATTAGAACCTATACTCTTTAGTACTACTCGACTTTCAAGACAATGGCAAATGGAATAGATTGAAAAAATTAGCAAAAGAGGCTGGTTGGCCGAATAAGTGCATCAGCACTACGAAACTATAGATCATGGCAAAACAATTGGAAAGGAATTGGGTTATATAAATCTCAAGGGCTACTAGAAGGTCGATTATAGCTAGCGTTAAAGGAAACCTAAGGCCCCACCTAAATTCCTACTAAATATAGATATGCATCTCCTTGGAGGCTAATGCATCTTACCCTGAGGCCCAAGCACCAAAAGTTCATATTCGTCAGGGATATGGTACATCTCCTTAATTCGAACTAAGTCAATAGGGGCGATCTTAAATACTATTTCACTATAGTGGTTCGGAGTAAATAATTGATCTTGTGATGTTGGCACTTCGCTAAGGCCTACATCATCCTTAGAAGTAGCCCTTTCAGTATTCAAGCAGTTGGAGGTCAAGCTGTTACTCAATGAGCTATTAGATTACTATCGGATGCATACCCAAACATGCTTTCACACTCAACCTCCCTGTAAAACTGTAAACCCTTGGACCTAATGTCCTTATTATCGAAAGCACTTGACATCTTTGCAAAGAAAAATGAAGGAAAACACAAGCTTGCAAAAGAACTTACAATGGTAACTTGAAAACTATAAAGTGCAAAAAGGAATTAGAGAACTCTAAAGGCAAGAACTCGATTAGACCAGATTCAGCAAAAGTGAAAAATAAATATTTCCGCCCCATCTATTTATAGGTATTCAGATATAGGAACCCAAGCAGCAGTAATAATTGCATTGCTCCTCTTTGGTACTTTGTATTTTATGATGTAACTGATGCATTAAATGCACAAAATCATCAAAAATCTTAGTCGAGTATTCAAAAATCCTAATCAAGAGTTCAAAACCCTAGTTGAATATGCATAACCATCATAATCGTCATTCAGTTATCTACTCCCTATTTTTTCTCATCAACAAACTCGATTAGGACTGCAAGTAACGGGACTCATGATATAGGATAGCCTAACAGGCCCAACCCAATAAACTATCGACCTCAAAGAAAGCCTTTAGGCCCACTTAGCATGCATAGCCCAACGGCACTTCTGGACTCAGCTAGACCAAATCACTCGACCATAACCGCCTGGTCGAGTGGATTATTCTTGATCGTACCTAACAAGAGGCTTCGAGCTACTTTGTCCATTCAACCATCCCTTTAGTTAACCACTTTATCTGCTCGATGATTGTCAAGCAGAGTGTTCATTCCGACACTGATTCATATCCTTGCCGCATTTAATACTCTAACAAGCTATGTGCCTCCGTATTAATGGCACGTGCCACTCAATATAGTTTCTACCACCAACTCTGGTAGGGAGGCGTACCTCCAAAGTACTATTTACCTTAAAAAGCAAGAGAGGATGCCACCTAAAATAATTCAGAGATTGGAAATGACCAATAACTCCCACACAAGGACAAGAGCACTCTATACTTGATAGGGGCATCTTAGACATATCATCCACCAGGAGAAGGCTATAAATACTTCACTGCTAGCCATACTGCAGGTAATGCCATATACATTATACGCTCTTACTTTTCTATTCGATTACCTCATTTCAACCAAAACTAACTTGAGCGTTGGAGTGCCTTTGCTGGGGACATCTTAGCTGGTTTAACGTTTGCTATTGGTTGTAGATTTCAAACCTCAAAAAATATCACTATCGAATTATTTGACCACCCAAGTCGAATCAATCCTAACACTACCCTATTCACTAAATATGACTTTCAACCTCGTCAAATATAAATATGGGTATGAGTACAGGTGTAAATATGAGTATGATATTACAAGTCTATGCTAGGGACTATAGAGGATTCAGTGGCATTAATTTAGTGAGACAAAGATGGCCATTTAGCCATTTGGTCAGAACTTCTCCTCCAGTACATTATTATTGATTTGTTTCTCTCTCTCTCTCTCAACAGTACGGTCAAGGAGGACGAAGATATAAAAAGAAAATGTTAGTGCTAATAAAGATCAAACAATGTTGGTAACTAATGCTAACAAGATCACTCATCTCTAGCACCATGAAGCAAGACAAGAGGGTTTGTAATGAGTTATTCCACACAAAACTCTCACAATATATAGGGATTGTGATACTAAAAATAGATAGCATTATTTTAGGGATCCAATCAATACAAATCACTTAATTCTAGGAGCAGATCTCTAATTGAGTATTCTGGTTATTTTCATCCCCAAAAATATGGGTGTTTTCTTCTTTTTGCTTCAATTTCCAACCCTAGAAATATATGGCAATGTTATTATTTTCCAATAACATTTTTCTTCAAGGGAAAATAAAAACATACATAACTTTTTCATTATCTCAAAATTCAAATAATATCAAAATATTTTAAAATATTCTTCTTCCACCATTTCCCTGGACAAAAATAATCATTGCGTATATACATATATATATCATTTCATATTGTAATAACATATTCATAAAAATAATAATATAAAATCACAACTTCACTTCACTAACCAAACAAAAAAACACTAATTTGACATCTATATCAAAATTTATCTCCTCTCGAAATAAAACCAAATATACTTTTTAATCCAAAACAATCTCTAATTGTTTTTCAAAAAAAAAACTAAATATATATTACATTCTCCAACCCACACTCCAAAACATTTTTCCCAAAATACATAAAATAAAACCAAAATTACCTATACTTTTTAATTGGAAAACTTACTGTTTTTAAATCCTACAAGCTAATCTTTGCTTTTTAACTTATTCTTATATTTCTTAATTCTAAATTAAGTTTTATCATTCTGTATATAATGATACTTTGAATCTTCTAGCAAGTTAAAGTAATTATGAAACTAAAAACGAACTATTAATTTTATCTCAATAGATCCAAATCCAAAGGGTTTATTTGGTTGTATTTTGAATGTTTTGGGGAATATTTTGGGAGAATATTTTTTGGGTAGTGGGTGAGGAGAATGCAATGTTTGTTTGTTAATGTTTTGGGGATTGTTGAAGAACATTTTGGGAGGAAATAGTTTGTTTGGAAGTATTTTGCAAGGAGATAATTCTTATACTAGGTGTCACATTAGTCATTAATTAGATTTTTGTTGGGTAGGTGGAGTGAAATTTATTTCTTATAATAATAATATATATAGTTGTAATGATCAATGAATATATAACATAATGATTAATAGATAATAGGTAGGGTTTATTTTGGGGGTATTTTAGGTCCACGCTCTACATTATTTTATTGGAGAATATGGGTGCTTATTTGGATGTGTTTTTCAAATTGAAAAATATTCACAATCAAGTCAAACAAGCCCTTAATTAACTAGAATGATTTAGATGATCCATTATATGTGTTCAAAATAATTATCAAAGAAGATAAGTAATTAGCCAAAAAGGCTTCAAGTCTCGTATTTTCTTTGAACTGAATTTCACTGTAAATTCACTTGATATGGGATAGTCTAACAGGCCGATTAAGCAAGCCCAATTTCAGTTTTAGTCAGCCCAACGGGCCCACTAAGCCCAACATAATTTTGGAGCTAATCAATTTAACAACAACTATCTGATCGAGTAAGCTATTGTCAATCGAGCTCGATGGGGACGCGTTACCTTTTCTAGCCTTTTTTCGCCGTGTACTAGGTCGATTACTTAAAGGGTCAACCAGCTAGGTCTGGTCGACCATTGTCAACCTCAAGCCTTTTTCTCCAGTTCTAACTCAAATCTAAGCTGTATTTATTATTCTATCAAGCGTCATGCCTTCACATTAATGACATGTGACTGTCGATACAATCGCTGCCACCAACCCTGTCAACACCTTTGGCAGAGAGGTGCACGGCAAAGGTACTATTTACCCTAGAAAATGAGAGATTGTGCCATCTGAAATAGTACTGAGATCTAGAATAACCATTTACCCCCCAATAAGGATTAAAGCCCACGACACTTGATAGGGGCATGATGGACAAATTATGGTTGGAGAAGGCTGTAAATACCACATATTCTATCATGCTCAAGGTAATACTAAATATGCCATAAACTTTCTATATTCTGTTCGATTACCTCATCTCGACCAGAACTGACTTGAGCGTCGGAGTGCCTCGACCGAGGGAACCTCTGCTAGTTTAACATGTGTTGATTGTTGCAAATCTCAGATGTTGAGAAGAACACTGAGTGGATTACTCAACCTCTCTAGTCGGATCAACCCCTAAACAGTTCTCTTTCACTCTAAACTATTTTCAACCTCATCATTTTTGGTGCCGTCTGTGGGAAAACTTGAGATTGTAACGAAAAAATGGTAAACATATGCAGAGCTACTTTCAGAAAGAAGGAGAATAGGAGGTCCACATCTCCACCTCCCCCTCCGTCCCTACAAGGTGTACATGTTCCAAGCCTCAACACCCCTCAGGAACAAATGGTGACATTAATTATGCCCCAGTTGATGTAGTTGATAAGCGAGCAAATCTCTATCCAAATTTTAGCCCAGCTGTCTGCCGCATTAAATAGGCACACCACGATACCCACCTTGGCAGCCAACGCTACCCCTTATTCGCCTCCTCCAGGAGAGAGGTGTCCCCGAGATAGCCACAGCGGCCAAGAATCTAGGTGATCGTCCACCCGCCATGAAACCAGTCCTAGACGCTATTAAGAAAAGAGAAAGTGACCAGAGTTACAGAAGGAGATTGCAAACTCAATAGACCATGTTTGACCTAATCGAGCCTAACAGCACGATAGGGTCGAATGCTCCAGATGTGAACACCGTGATGATATGGAAGAATCTGCGAACCTCACTATCCAACCTTTTGGAGCCCTACAGTGCAATAGGGTCAAGCAAGCCAAGCCATACCTTGACAGAAATGCCACCCAGGCTGATTGAGAAGAATGCAAGAAAGTGTACCATCAAGTCCAACAGTTGAATAAGCACCTCAACGAGATCTCGAGGAGAAATACTGAAATAGCACTTAACTTGGAAGGCCTTCAGAGATCTCAACTCAAGAGGGGATCTCTGTTTGTTTAGGATATTATCGACGAGCGCATTGCTGTCGACGTGAAGGTTCCAACCGGCCTGCTAAGATATGATGGATTGATGGACCCCAATAAACCTCTCATGCAATTTGAACACATGATGCAATTGCATGGACATAATGAGTACATATACGTCAAAATGCTGGTAATCACCTTCCAAAGCATTATACTAGACTAGTTTGTAAAGCTCGAGCCGTCATTAATTTACTCCTATGATTAGTTATGCGATAAATTCCTACACCAATTTACCAACAGGTGGAAGGCAAAACTCCCCCACACCCATCTTCATACTATAAAATAGAACAAATGGGAGTCTCTTTTAGATTTCTTCGCCAGATTCAACATGGAGGTCCTTAGGATTGGTAAACCGAGGATCAAATTCTTGATGATGTATTATTTTGGGGCTGAGGCACAAGAAGTGCGCCAACGCTTTGGTATGGGAAAGGCCCAGGTCAATGGAGAAGTTGCTCGACCTAGCTAAGAGATATATAACGCAGAGGGAGATGAATAATCTTAAATTTGGATCCTCCGAAGTCAATAGAAGAAAAATGAAAGAGACGACCAGAAACACAAAAAGAGAAGTTGATCTCCTATCAAGCGATTCCATGACTATACACCCTTGAATACCCCAAGGCGAGAGGTCCTGTATGTTATCTATCATGATAACCTCCTCAAGAAGCTCAGAACGTTGATGGAGACTGAAGCCATGAAAAAATTAAAGAAATATTACCACTTTCACAAGCAAAATGGACACGATACCGATGAATGCTTCAATCTCCAAGATGAGATCAAGAGGTTAATCAGGTAGGGACACCTCAAGAAGTACATAGCCATGGACCCCCAGTCAATGGGGGTAAAATTGACCGAACTCCTCATAGAGAAAGGTCGATTAGCTCTAGAAGGAAAGAAAAAGGAAAAAATCCCGCCTATGAAGATTGCCCACCCATCCAAGGAGTCATTAATATGATTGAGGGTGGTCCCACTAAAGGGGACTCAAAACCTGCTCAAAGATAAACTTAAATGAGGCTCAAGTCGGTCAAGGCCTCCCACATCGAGATAACATTCCATCTTTCAACAAGTGTAGAGCCCATTTCATTTACTAATGCCAACCTTGCACACCTAGAAGGCAAGAACGTCGACCAAAAAATAGACTATCCAATGGTAGTCTCTATGGAGATTGCCAATTTTGAAGTCTGCAAGGTTCTAGTTAATAATGGCAGCTTGGCCAATATAATATTCCTCTCCACTTTAAAAAGAATGAATATGGGTCAGTTAAAATTTGAACCTATTCGTATACTATTAGTCGCGTTCAGGGAATTGGAGATCATTCCGAAAGGGTCGATTAACCTATCCACATCATTTGGAGAGGCTCCCAAAAAGTGAACTTTGATGATAAAATACTTGATGGTCGATGCTCCATTTGCTTACAATATCATCATAGGTCGGCCTGCCCTCAATGACTTTCATGCAATTATATCCACCTATCACTTGAAGGTCAAGTTTTCAACCTAAGCAGGTACAAGGAAACTTTTATGCAACATGAAGGAGCCCTAGATATGCTACAATATTTTAATCGAGTCAAACAAGCAGAAAGCTTGACCACAACTAAAGACCTCGAGGGACGCCCCTACAGCAAAACCCAAGAAATCCCAAGCCAACAAGAAGCAAAAGTTCAAAGACACCAGAGTGGAGCTTGTCGAGGACTTTAAGACCATTGAGCTCGAGCAAGGAAACCCTAACAAGACGACCCATATCAAAACAGACCTGGGCCCCCATATGAAGTATCTCATGGTTGACTTTCTTAGAGCAAATATTAACACCTTCGTGTGGAAGGCATCAAACCTGCAGAGAATTGATCCTAGCATCATTGTACACTGCCTTAATGTTGATCCCTCATTCAAATTGATCAGGCAAAAGATGAGGACGTTCAATGAAGAGAAGACACAGATCATCGAAGAAGAGGTTAGGAAACTCTTAGATGCTGGTTATATTGTAGAGATTTAATATCCCTCTTAGCTTTGTAATATTGTCCTGGTCCTTAAAAATGAGGGGTAGTGGTGGATGTGTAATAACTTTACAGATTTGAATAAAGCTTGCCCTAAGAATACTTACCCCCTATCTCGCATAGATTTATTAGTTGATTTAACTTCTGGGTGTGAGTTATTGAGCATGACGGAAGCATTTCAAGGATATCATCAAATTTTCATAGCTCATGAGGATAGGGAAAAGACCTCTTTTGTGGTTCCAAATGGATTATACTATTTTCTGGTCATGCCTTCTAGGTTAAAGAATGCCAAAGCAACGTATCAGCGACTCATCAATTTTATGTTCAAAGACCAAATTGGTAAATCAATGGAGGTTTATGTCGACGACATGATTATCAAAACAAAAAAAGCTCAAGATCACTTACTCAACCTTGGTCACACTTTTGTAATATTGAGAGCCTTTAGTTTAAAATTAAACCTAAATAAGTATATGTTCAGGGTTTGGGGAGGAAAATTTTTAGGCTATACGGTCAGCCAAAGAGATATCGAGGCCAATCCACCAAAGATCTAAGCAATTCTTGACGTCACCCCTCCAAAAATGGTTCAAGATGTTTAGAGGTTGGTGGGCAAGATTAGAGCCTTGGGCAGATTTATCACAAGATTAGCTGACAAGAGTTTACCCTTTTTCAAAATTCTCAAAAATGCCAAAACATTGGGCTTCCAATGGACTGTGTAGTGTGACCAGGCACTGGTCAAACTAAAACAGTACTTGATCTTGCCCCCCATGTTGGCAAAACCCAAGCTGGGCAAAGTGCTTTGAGTACATTTGGTAATCTCCGCAGCATCGATCAGCCCAGTACGGATCTCAACCCAAGATGGCACACATCAACCAATCTACTATTACAGCAAGTCCCTCAACGAGCTAGAGCATAATTATTTGGAAATTGAGAAATTTTCTTTAGCACTTGTGACTACAGCTCAAAGTTGCAATTGTACTTTCAATCTCACTCTATCATAGTGCTAACCAATCAACTATTGAAGCAAGTATTAGCGAAGCCAGATACATCTGGGAGAATGTCCAAATGGGCAATCGAACTGAGAGAGTTTGATATTACTTTCCAGCCTCAAACTACCATCAAAGCATAGGTCTTGGCTGACTTTATTGCCCAACGAGTCGACCTACCAGAGATGAGTCCTGAGTCTCCTCTTGTTTGGACAATGCATGTCAAGGATTGTCGACCACATCAGTGGTGGAGTAGGCATCGCGCTCTGCTCCATAGAGGTAGAAAAATATAATTTTGCAATAAAATTAGACTATGCAGTCACAAACAATGAGGCAGAATATAAGGCTCTTCTTGCAAAAATAAGAATGACACTCGAGCGAGGAGTTGAGCACCTGGTCACAAACACAAACTCCCAGTTAGTGGCGGAGCAAGTCGGTGGAAATTTCACAGCCAAAGATGCAACCATGAGCTGCTACTTAGCCGAGGTGAAGCAGTTACAACAATCATTCAGAAGGTTCGAGCTTGCCCAAGTTCCTCGATCAAAGCGGGCATATACTCTTTCAAAATTCGCTAGCTCCACTAGGGGGACAAAGGAAAAAAAGATCACACTTTTAGTTTCTGATAAGTCATCCATTGGGGCCATCGATGAGAATTTGATTACAAGTGTTAAATGAGAGGCAGCTTCTTGGCAGACTTCGATTAAACTGTATTTAAGCCAAGACACCATCCTCGAGGACAAGAATGAGGCCCGACGCCTTTGGGGTCAAACTTCCAAATTTACCCTCAACGAGCATGGTCAATTATATAAGAGGTCGATCTTGGGCCCTCTATTGAGGTATCTCTATCGAGATCAAGCTTCGGAGGTGTTGCAAGATATTTATGCAAGTATGTACGGCAATCATTCTGGAGAAAGATCCTTGGCCCACAAAGTGATTAGGTACGGATACTTTTAGCCAACCTTGTTGAAAGACTCAGTTGATTATGCACGTAAATGTACTTTATGTCAAGTTCATTCAAATTTGCCATACCAACCCACAGCACTGATGGTCCGTGTTCAAATTTCTTGGCCTTTTGATCAATGGAGAATTGACATAATGGGCTTGCTACCAAAATCAATAAGACAGTGAAAATTCATAATTGTAGCAGTCGAGTATTTTACTAAGTGGGCTGAGGCGGAAGCTATTCCAAAAATAACAAATGCGGCCATTAAGAGTTTCATATGGAAGAACATCATATGCTATTTTGGTTTACCCAAGGTCCTTATCTGAAAATGGTACTCAATTCCAAAGCAAGAGCACCAGGGGCTTGTGCGAAAGTTTGGGCATCACACAACACTTTACTTCAATGGGTAATCCTTAGTTGAATGTTCAGATGGAGGTGACCAACAGAATGATCCTCGACCATCTAAAAGTGAGGATATAGGAAACTAGTTTGAGCTAGGTAGATAACCTACCCAGTATGTTATGAGCATACAGGACAACTCCTCGAACAGCCACTAGCCACACCCCTTACAGCCTAGTTTATAGGTCCAAAGCAATAATCCCCTCGACGCTAATCCAGCACATAACTTGAGTGATTCATTTTCATCCATTGCAAAACACGTCAAAGAGAAAGCTTGACCTCGAGACCATTGACGAACATCGTCAAGAAGCTTATAACACCATGTAGCATTATAGGTCGAAGATAGCCAAGAACTACAACAAAGGAGCTAAAGTGCGCCGTTTTAAGATCGTAGATCTTATCCTCAAAAAAGTTGAAGTCTCCAAGAATGTTGGTAAGCTCGACCCTAAATGGGATGGACCATACACAGTTGTCAAAGTATCAAAACATAATACTTATAGACTGGCCAATATGCAAGGTGAAGAACTCCTTCACCATGGAATGCAATTAATCTTAGAAAATTTACATTTGAAGTTATGTTGTATTTACTTGTTGAAAGCTGTCAGCTTGAATTAAATTCTAGTAATATGGGTATAATTCGGAGTCACTGTTATAACAAGTTGAACATGTAGTAGACATATAAGCAGTTCACGCTGCCTCTCAAGCGTCCCATACCGCCGCCACTCATGTTGACCCCATAGTCGACGTATAAGCAGTTCGCGCTGCCACTCAAGTAGCCCCATGCTGCCACCACTCATGTCGACCCTATAGTAGACATATAAACAGTTTGCATTGCCTCTCAAGCAGCCCCATGCCGCCACTACTCATGTCGACCCCGTAGTCGATGTATAAGCAATTCGCGCTGCCACTCAAGCAGCTCTATATGACCACTACTCATATCAAACCCGTAGTCAACATATATAACTTTCACTTTGCCAATCAAGCGGCTTCTTGCCGCCTTAATCCAAGTCAACCCCATTGTCGATGAACAAGCAGCTTGGGCTGCCACTCAAGTCAATCATGTAATTGACAAATAAGCAGCACCATGCTGCCACTTTGGCTTTATGCTTCTATGCCCATAGTTGACCTTTGCAATCGACGAAGCAACAACCTATGTCGATCCTAGGGTTGGAGATCCAGTAGTTACCTCAATAGTTGACCAACAGGTGCAATGGACAAAGTTAAAACAAGTCCACTCAATCAACAACAATCTTTAAATTTTCTCAACTATGAGGGCGGAAGTTAGGTCATTCATCAGTTACTCTCTACATTATTGCAACAACTTAATCGAAGGTGAAAATAGTTAATTGTTATGTTCAACAAGATAAAGGGAACAAAAAGCAATATTTATTCATCAACTAATTGATTGTTGTTACACCAACAACAACAAAAAAAAAAAACCAACAAAAAACAAGAACAAAAAAGAACAAAGACAGCATAGGCACTAGATTAGTTCTGGCTAGCCCTTACCTACTTGACTTCAAGCAATTTAGAGTCCGGATCGGGCATTGAGCATGCGAGCAGTGAGACTACTAGAAGAGGTTTGGACGGCCCAACGACATCACTTATAAAGTTGGTCGAGCGCAACACATACTGCGCCACGTCGACCTCTTCTTCCTTCAGTTGAGTCATCAGGTCCTCAACGAAGGAGAACTCCTCGACCAACTGTTCTAGTCTAGCATCGACATCGGCCTTCTTTTTCTGGGCCTCAATTAATAACTTGTCGACTGTAGCTGTTGTAGCTTCTATTCTCGGGGCTGGCTTAGCTTCACCCTCCACAGGGTCCAAATATACTTCCAGTTTTTTGTTTAGCACCAGGCTTATCTTGCTCTTATCTTCAGCACGAAAAGCATATCCCAGATGCTTGAGCTACTTTACAGATCTATGGAAGGCTTCTTGAGCATCATCTAGGGACGCGACCATGCTCACATCCAGTGCTGACGATAAATTGTTCAACCGCTTTGCGGTGCATCCTAGGAACATAGTGGCTGAAGGCCTCCCTCGCCTCATTGATCACCTCTGCACGGCCTATAGCTTGACCAAAAGAATAACTAACGTGCAGATCTAATTGGGCCTTCTTTATTATGTTATCTATGCTGCTCCGCTTCTCGATCGCCTGGACTAGCTGCTAATCCTTGGAGTTCAATTGCTCCTCCAGTTCGGCCACTCTTTTGTTCAATTGCAAGGACTCAAGCTGCACCTTGAGGGTTTCCAAGTTCTCCCCTCCTTGCGACTCCTCTCTTTCCTCCAACACTAGCTTTGACCAGCAAAAGATGTTATAGCTTAGTTGTCCTAAGTGGAACACCAAATGACGTTACTCCATAATACCATCATGTAATGGAAATTCAATTAAAAATTATCGACCTCTCCTTACCATGTTGCAATTACAGGACAGTGCTCGGATGACCCTAGCCTGGCTGAGGTTCATCAGTCTCTACTGGTTGGATACGAACAACGCTAACGAGAGCTATTTCAAGGCAATCCCTCCTGTTATCCGCCCTGGATGATGGAGGTCGAGTCATTCACCTCCTCGAATGGGTCAGTAGCGAACTAAGGAGTAGGCAGCCACAAAATTAGAAATAAGGTCATGTCGACAGGCTTCCTGAACAGGTAATAACCTGTAGCCATTTTCTATTTTTCTTTACCTATAATAATCTTTTTCAGAGTCGGGCTCCCTTCCTCGACCATAAACCTTTTGCCCCGACCCACAAGGCTATTTGGGGTCGAATCTTCCCTACAAGTGGATTAAGATTCTGCTGCTTGTTCAATTCGAGCGAGCATTGAAGCGAACGTTAATCTAGTTAAGCCCGCTGGTTAAGCTAGTACTCCCTCTTGTCACGCAGTGGTTGCTCGGCAACACTCCGCATTTCATAGAGCTCAAACTTAGGATTCAAATCTACTCCTTGCCATCATTTTTGGCAGCACTACATAACTGATCGCCCTTAGGCAGGTTGAATTAGGCTGGTGACAAGCTAGCTAGGACCAAACACCTCTTCTTAGTCAGAATTGAGGCCTCCATATGCCCAAATCCAACTAAATCCCTAATGAATGTATTAGGCCAGCTAGGTGTTTGGTTCCCGAGCATCTCCATAGGCCCCCTCTACCAACCCCGAGGAATGTCAAAAACCCCTGGTCTTCGAATATAGCAAAAGTATTTTTTTCATTCTTGGTCGTACGACGAGGCAAAGGATAGTCTAACAGGCCCACTGAGCAAGCCCAATGTAAAACCCAGACTCCTCGATACTACCCGACTTTCGTGACATAGGCAAATGAAAAAGATTAAAGAAGTTTGCAAAGGAGGCTAGTTGATTATATAAGTGCATCAATATAGCAAAACTGTACAGGGTGGCAAAATAATTTGGCAACAGTTGGGTTATACATACTTCCAGACCTATAAGTAGGTCGACTATCACTCGAGCAAAGGAAAACCTAAGACCATATTTCAACCCTTCCTCAAACACAGTGATGCACCCTGTTGGAGGTCAATGTATTCAACCCCGAGCCCCTAGAATTAACAACTCATACTCCTCGGGAATATGATATGTTGCCCTAATTATTAACAGGTCGGTAGGGGTTATTTTTTATATTATCTCCATATAATGATATGGGGTGAACAATCGACCCAGGGTTACTGGATAGTCTAATAGGCCCACTGAGCAAGCCCAATGTCAGTTTCAGTCAGCCCAGCGGGCCCACTAAGCCCAACATCAATTTTGGAGCTAACCCATTTGACAGCAACTATCTGGTCGAGTAAGCTATTGTCGACCAGGCTCAACAAGGACGCGTCACCTTTTCTAGCCATTTTTTGCCATGTACTAGGTCAATTACTTAAAGGGTCAACCAGCTAGATCTGATCGACCATTGTCAACTTCAGGCCTTTTTCTCCAAGGTTGACTCAAATCTAGGCCGCATTTATTATTCTGTCAGGCGTCATGCCTCCGCATTAATGACACATGACTGCCGGTATAGTTGCTGCCATCAACTCTACCACCAATCCTGTCACCACCTTTGGTAGAGAAGCGCATGCTAGAGGTACTATTCACCCTAGAAACTAGGAGATTGTGCCATTTGAAATAGTACCGAGATTTGGAATGACCATTTACGCCCCGGCAAGGATTAAAGTCCACTACACCTGATAGGGGCATGATGGACAAATCATGCCTAGAGAAGGCTATAAATACCTCATATTCAACCACGCTCAAAGTAAAACTAAATACGTTATAAGCTTTCTATATTCTGTTCAATTACCTCATCTCGACCAAAACTGACTTGAATGTCGGAGTGCCTTAGCCGAGGGCACCTCAGCTAATTTAACGTGTGTTGATTATTGTAAATCTCAAACTTTGAGAAAAATACTAAGTGAATTACTCGACTTCTCTAGTCGGATCAACCCCTAAACATTTTCCTTCCACTCTAAACTATTTTCAACTTCATCAGCACTTGTGCACCTTTTTAGGGACCAAAGTTCGAAAAAATGAGTAATTGTCCTTCAGTACTTTTTCTTTCTTGTATGTATTTCGTAAAATCTGGAGATCATGATCAGAAGATAAGCTTACGCTAGAAATACTTATTAATAGGCTCAAGGTCCAGCAGCAATTACTGTTATCTCAGAATATCAAATTATGGGCATACAGTTGAGAGATAATGATTAAAAATTTAAGTATCAAGTGCCATTTTGTTCAAGAAGTGGCAGATTTCTTACTCATCCATGCTGAAATAGTTCCAAAATCCTCCCCGAAATGTTTCATAACCTTCCTAAAATATTTACTTGTTGAAAAACGAAACATGAACTGATAAGCAGCAGCTTATATAAAGGTTTAGATTTATTAGCATGCTTTTCTGGACATTTGAAACAGAAGGAAGTTAGACCAACCCCACCCCACCCCCGGCCCCCTTTTTTTTTTTAATGGGGCACTAGTAATATAGATGTTTACCTCCTATAGAAGTGCAAATAAACATATAGGCATACAATGCGAAAGATATATACACTAAATGGTGAAGAAAAGGCTTCTCTGACCTCATTGAGATCATCTAGTGAAGAAACCCGATGAAATACATGCAATGAATGTGGCAACTCCAGAGGAGCAACTGGCTCACAACTGCCTTCTTTCGGTACTCTCATCCACATCAGAATATGCCAATTGGAAGACACATGAAAAGTTTTGTGCTCAATTAGGAGGGAAGAAAAGGCTGTAAAAATGTAAGAAAATAATGATTTTTAACACCATATATCGCTATTAAACTATCAGGCTGCGAAAAACATGCAAGCAAGGTATCAAGTATTTGATGCTTAGCTTGATGACAGACTCATAATTGTTTGAACACAATCGAATAAGTAGAATATTTTACATAGTAGAGCTTTTGATCAATAATAACGTGTGAAAAATATAAAGCAAATAGACAAACCAATCGATTGATTTAGTAGAAGAAAAATCACATCAATTGGAAAACAGCATAATGACTTCATTCATGGAAGATGAAAGATAGATGGTGCAAGAGAGGAGGTGTCTAAGATATACTCTGAGAGTTCATTGCCCAAGTGTTTTGTTTCAAAGAAGACCCTTCTTGTATTTCGAAATCAATATATCTAGCAAGAATACAAGTATTTACCTTGACGATATAAAGGACCAGTTTGAATCAAATTATTTAAGTGGAATATGATCTTCTTGTTGTAGTTGTTCATCAATTCTCCTCTTATCTAGTAAAGTTTTTGTAAGCAATGATGACTCAATCGAGAAACAACTTTTTTCAGGTCGGAATAACTAAAAGCAATATTGCCATGAAAAATATCCAAATTTGTTATTCAATGAAGTCGAATGAAAGACACCTGTCTATCTTCATTTCTTTTGCTTTTCGCACTTGATCCAAGAATTGGAGCACAGAATTCCTGTCAGTTTCAGGATTTTTCTTACCCTGAAATTCCATGTCTTAGATAAAATTCTTGAACATTTGCTATCAAAGACATCAAGACCCACCAGATGATGAAATAGTAGGTATCTTCCACAAATGAACTGATATCACTATGGTGATATATTTCAAGCAATATCAGCATTTAAATTGTAACAGCTATAATTTTAATTCTCAGAAAGCATATTTGTACAAGTTAATACAATGAACATACATGGAGGGCAAACTACTGCAGATCCAAAAGTTATGGACTTTCTCTTACCCAACCAATGCGAAGGGCAGATTATTTCCAGTCCCTAAAGGTACAGTAGCAATTGGTTGTGGCTGGGGCAACTTCAGATCAGAAACAACCCCAAGAAGCCAGCCAGCTGTACCATCTCCACCTGCAACCTATAGATTTCACACGCATTAGATTTCAGTAGAAACCACGAAAAGGAAAGACAATCTTCCATATGTTCTTTTAATAGCACAACTCACAATTATTTTCAACTTATTCTCAAGTTTAGGAGCAAATTCATCACCATTTTTCTTGAGCCTTTTGAGATTGAGAAAAAACCTACGTAGCATGATATCAGGAGCTTTTTCTCCTAAATCAAAAACCTGAAAATTAGTGGGATCAGGGCATGTAAAAGAAGTTGTCTATATTAAATAAAGTATACTAAGCTAATGATCCTAGCTAATATTAACAGTAGTAAATTGCGTTCGTACCAAAACTAAAAACTTTATACTCTGAAAGAAATTAGGGGAAAAAAATGAAGCTAATTTCACCTGGTTCGTATTTAGTATGGACCTACATGTTATAAGAAGATCGCCACCTAGCTGACCCACCGCTTCTGGGATTGATAAATACCAAAACAGGGCATTCTGGTATATCCTGCAGACACTCAGCCTTTCCGTCTGGAACAAGTATATAGCTAAGGATGTAAAACTGCTTCACAAAGTTCTCAGAATTAAAATCCAGGCTACTAGGCAGTCTTAAATCCATGTCAGCAACTGCAATACAAAGTTCAGGAGTAGGAACTACTATGTTCAATTTTCTTCATATAAATAAAAATAAATAAAAGAAAATCTCTTGTTGAAAGAAGTAGAGCACAAAAGAAAAAATCATTGGTTGTGTTTGGGTGGTCACGAATGTCACAGTCACATTATTCATGAAACACTTACAGGCCATATTTCTCTTACGAAACCGTTTAATCCAACTAGATTTACTGGTGGTGGTATGAATCGAAACCAAAACAAGAAACTACTAACACCTAAAGCAACAGATGATACCAATTGATCGACAATCAGAAAAGCTATTAACTGTCCATCAACTATGACAATGTTTATTGTACAGAAGAATTATATCATGTGTTCTTGAGGCACAAACTTTAAACAAACCATGCCACTTAAAATTGGCATGGTGAAAAGCTGCACCCTCAAACGTTAGTTGTTTCAAAACAAGAAGATTAATATAATGATTAAGAATGTTTGAAAAGGCATACCAAGGCTCCTAGGCTTAAACATTTTCGACCTTATAAACACTAAAACAGGATAAACCAGCAGAAAAATCCAGGGGTCTTCGATTCAGCTCATCCACCAAGAAGTAATTTAATCAATGAAAAAAAAAGAAAACCTGTCACTTAAATTAACAATATTCTGTTGTCGAACAGCAAAACTCAACTCTAAAATAATCAAAATAGCTTGAATCAACACAGCACAAGAAGCATGTGAAATCATAGAACACACCAATGTTACCATGGTCCACCGCATGGATCAATGGGGATGCAATGAAAAAAGCATCACCCCATTAACATAATCCAGTGACCAGCGGTGGATGGGCTACAATGCAGAAGGGCCTGTTGAAGCACCTATTATAAACCTTTCCTTATCATAATACAATCAAACAGAATTACTCCTACCAATAGAGTTATTAGAGACGACATAAGTCGAGCTCAATACTCCTTGCTGCTGAGAGGAAATAAAACATATTTTTTCATTTCATATATTATCCAAACTCAACTATCAACTGCAAAAATGAAAACGTTTCTCAGATACTGCCACTCAATTTCACAATTACGAATATTCAAAGTCCTAATTGATAAACACAATGCTAATCAAAATCAATTTCACAATTACGAACATTCAAAGTTCTAATTGATAAACACAGTGCTAATAATAATCTACAAGCAGAGGATACAAACATTAAAAAAAAAAAAATTCCCAGATTACATCAGAGAAAATCGAAACAAGAAGAATTTGGAACCTGGAATAGAACAAAAATAGATTCTAGGAGGGATCACTGGGGAATCTGCAGCAAACTTTGGATAATGGAAAGGTGATGAGATCACGAAAATGAGCCAAAAGAGAGAAGCGTTTTTGTATGTAGCAACCAGAAGGAGTCATGCAAATCAAACCAAGATTTGTCCTAGGTGATTTCGCAATAGGGTCTTTCTTTCTATCTATCTTATAGAGTCGGAAAAGAGGGATGACAAGTCATTGGATGTTAAAGGCAGGCGCTCCCATTGGGGGGTGGTAGTTATTGCAGTTGGACTGGTAAAATTTATTTTTGTCATCAAGGTTTTAATTTAATTATAAAATTATTCACATTCTTTTAATTAATTCGCTATCATACTTTTGAACATTCTCAGGCAATATATCCAATCAAATGGAAGAATATTTTAGTAATATTTATTTAATAATTAAATTAATAATAAAACAAAACAAAATATGAGCAATTCATTTTTATGGGATACTCTAAATCATAAACCAAAAATCAAAGGCAACATGTATGATTTATTTTTAGTTTTTCTTTTATTTTTTAATTTAGTTAAATTTATTATTATAATTTAATTTCATTATTAACATTGGTTCGAAGGTAAGATCTCTTCACTTTAAGTATAATTATACTAACATTATCTCTATACTATGCACGAATTCTTTAAAATAACTATATATTAATTTAATTGTTGAATAAATATTAGTAAAAATAATAATATAAAATAAAAATATCATAGAAAATGGTCAAGTAATTAGTAAAATTAAATATTACTTCAAAAAATGGTAAAAAAGAAATCAAATTCAAACTTCAAAATTTAGTATTTAAAGTTTGGAACATATAAAGACATCTCATATACATAATATCATGAAAAATCAACATCAAGATTATTCAGCGAGAAGTTAAAAAAATTTCAAAACTTCCAAAGAAAAAAGTCTATGAATATTGTTATATACTTAATTAAAAATTAGAAATATTATGCAACTAAAAACTAATAGATAATTGCATTAAAAAATAAAAATATATGAGTAGGATACAGAAAATAAAATTGATAGTTTAATAGTTGATGGAAAAAAACTTAAAAATTATAACACTTTAATATTATTTTAAACTTAAAAAACAATGAATATATATTAGCTTAAAACTTAAAATATAAAGAATTAGATAATATATCAGCTGTGAAGAATTTTTAAAAAATTTATTTAATTTTAGTTTTTATTAAAAGTCAATTAAGTTGAGACAAAAGTAGAATAGTAAAGAAAAAAATTTATTAATAAATCAAAATCAATGCATATATTAATTATAAATTTAAAATCAATATTAGTATATAAGTTAATTGAAACTTTTTAATTTAACTCATTGCTTAGTTGTCGAATAATTAAATGAAGAAAAGAGTTTCACATTAGTAACACAAAGTTAAAATTATAGTAAATTGATAAAGTACTTATAAACTCAAAATTGATATTAGAATATGAATTAGTGATAGGATATATGAGGATGAAATTAGAATGTAAAATAAAACATAGAAATAAAATATGGTACATTGTCAATTAAGAGCAACATGTTGATGGTAGAATCTTTTGTTAAAAATGTATCTTCTATGAAAAATGCATCTTTTATGCATAACTTAGGGACCATTTTCTTTTCTTTTTATATTTTGGGGATGATTTTTCTTATGATGTGTTGTGTAAAAGATAGTTAAAAGGGTCATTTGGTCATTTTCTAATTTTTGACTGGAAAAGTGTTACCGAAAAATGACTAGAAAGATGAGATTAAAGCTAATTAAAAAAATAAAAATACTTTTGCAATTGAATTAAAACCTAGGAATGAAAATAAATTTTACCTATCTTTTCAAGGTTGAAGGCAGTGTTCAAAAAATCGGACCGTTCATTAAACTAAAAAACTTACCGATTCACGATTCACTGGTTCAACCGTCGGTCAGACTGTAATTGAACCGCAATTGAACCATGACGTCATAATTATAAAATATATATATTTATATTATATATATTACTTAAAAATTAATAAAATACCAAAATATAAAATATAATGAGCTTAAAGGATATTGTCCAATATTACAATCCAAATTTCACTATTTATATTATAAATGATCTCAATAATTTAAATATATCAAGTTTAAAGTTTAAAATTGAGAGTATACAAGTTAATTCTAAATTCTAAACTCTAAATTAAAGCTTATTTTTTACTTTTAGATAGCTTGTAAAGTGTACCTTAACCTTCAAACTTTGTATTTAAACCCAAAAATTAAAAAATAAAAAAATAATTTTATTAAAAATTAAATAAAAAAAAACCAGTCCGATTCAACGGTTCAACGGTCCGACCAGCTGGTTTGAATGATTTTTACCAAATATGACATTTTTTTTATTTTTTTAATTTTTTGAGAAAACTAGACCAGTTCACCGGCCAGTTGACGGTTCGACCGGCCGGTACGGTCCAATTTTTTAAATAGTGGTTGAAGGGGGTTGGGGATATTGCTGTGTGCAAATGCTATTTCTTCTGGCAACTCCTTCAAATTCTATTATTTTGTCAAGATTAAAAGTCCTAAAATCAAATTCTATTGTTTTGACAAGGCTCAAGCACCTAACCATCATTGGCCTAGTGCCTACCCGGCCCACTCGCAAGCAAAATTCCCCCCACGTGCGCCCACCCTCCCCACAAGCACCTAACCATCTTGGCTACCTCCTCCAAAAGTTAATGGTAGTGTTTGCTCAATTACTGATTCATCTCTTTCATATAGAGTTCTCAACCAACTTCACATGTTATCAAGCAAATATTATTTTATTTTTAAAAATAAAATAATAATTATCATTTAAATAAATAAAATAAGAGTATCAAGTAGTGAACTAAAAGAAATCAACAGAAAGTGTGGGATAATTATATAACATAGCAGCATAAATCAAAGAAATTTTATTACATATATGTATATATAGATTGTTAGGTAAAGGAGTAATATTTTTGTATTGTGATTTTTGGGTAAAGAAAATACTATAATTGTAGCACCCCTTCTAAGGACAGCACCTAAGTTGAGGCACTACTCTGATTCAAACTTATTTATTATAGTACAATTCAACAGTAGGCCCATAAATCCAACATCTCAAAATGAATACTGATACAATTCCATCAATACCTAATAATCCACAAAACGAAAATACCAAAAGAGTTCAAAGAACTAAGTCATATTATAGTCTCTAACAGATTAAACCATCATTTCATCTTATACTACAAACTTCAAACAAAATAGATACATCACAAGGTTTATATGATCAACCAAACAGTTAAAAATTCCATACTTAATATCGGCTCCAATCCTACTACAAAATAACTATATATATGTCATTCCAACTTAACGTCCACCAAAGCTCATCCCTGTCTGAAAGATTATGAAATACAGGGGGGTAAGTCTAAAGACTTAGTGAGATATATGTGTAAGTAACAATAGTGTTTACCGAGGAGAGACTCAACTCGATAAGATATAATTTTTCAGACTGAAAATAATAGAATTCAAAAATATAAACGGACATTACTGAAAAGTAAACAAGAAACTCTCTTGCCTTATTGCTCTAAGAACAAATTACAGATAAACAGAAATCATTTAAGCAAATCAAACCCAAGAAAAAGTTGTAAGATATGCATTGCGGATTCACCTTATAACAAACAACTAGAAAATTTACCTAAGCGTAACGCTTGGTATGTGGCAGATGTCTATACAAACTGTATAGCGCGTCATTGATACCTAGGGGGAAATCCCTAGCGTATCACCCATACCTAGGGAAAAATCACTAGCGTACGGTTGGGACCCTAGAGGAAATCCCTAGCATGTCCCTACATCTAGGGAAAAATTCCTAGCATGCCCCTACATAACCAAAAAAATTTTGCCCAGTAATGCCCTTGGCCCACATATCACCTTACAGATAACAAAATAACTATTCATACAAATTCCTAGGGGAAATCCCTAGTGCACTGTCAGTTTCAAGTCAATAGATTAGAACAAAACAAAACAATATACCCTCAAGGCAATGGAAAATAGTAAACAAAACAGATAAGCCAACACGGCCAATGAATACAGAGCTAATAACAAATATGCCGATAAGGCAATAGATATAGTACAGATATGAGACAGACAAATAACAGACATAAGTTCTAGGCGCCAAAACAGATAGAAAAAAAAACCAACATCAGAGATAACCATCATAGGGGTATTCAAATCAGATAATAGATAACAAATAACAGATAGCAAACAAATTTCAAATACAAATCAGAATACGATTCAGAAATAGAGAAACCCATACAGGGGTTTATTACAACCACAGATAAGAAATATAATGTTAGATTAGCAAACCCTCACAGGGGTTTTCAGCAATTTAGATTAGCTTAACAAAGCAATACCTAGAGTGGGAGATCTTCACAGGGTTACCAACAATCTTAAAGCATGTTAAACAAAGCAATAGCCTAGAGTGGGAGACCCTCACGTCTTGCAGTCCCAAACAACAACAGCCAAAAATTGATCTTACTGCTCGTTGGTGCCTAACTCATCATCACCTAATCAAGAAAATATGCCATGAGTCAAACTTCTCCAGATTCAACATTCATGCATAAATCCCTAGTTAAATTCCCATTCCAACACAATTTAACTTAAAATGATTCCCAATATCAAAATTTATATTCAACTTATTATTAACCAACATACCAATCCAAAATTATATCTCCCATTACCCTATTCCTCACATAGGAAAATAATCGTCGAAATATCTATATCAACTCAAAAGCTCAACCTAGACAAAACTAACAACTACAAATATGCATGCACATATATATATAACATGCAATACTCAAATAAAAATCTAATCTCACTAATGAAGTTTCAAAATCACAAACCGAAAGCACTGGGGTAATCACCGCATTAAGATGAAGAGACTGTCGCTCTGCCACTCCCGGTCGCTATCTACAGCCATCGAAAAATGAGATTTCACCACCAGATTATTCTTCCCATCGCAAGGATTCCAGCGCCACCTTTCATTTCCAATTTTGAGCAATGTACACACCGAAATAGGCCCAAAACTGCCACTTTTTCCTTTCTCCTATAAGCTCCAATCACCGCCTTGCCATCGTCGAAAATGCCATAAAATGGTACCGTTGTGTTCCTCTCATCAAGATCTTTCTAACCCTACCCTCAAAATGGAAAATGGTCACCAAAAAATAAGAAACCCAGCAACTACCGTGACATGCACACCTTAGTTCTCCTCCTTCTGCCACTACTCTATCATCCGGTTGGTGGTTCTGAGGTACGGGAGGTGTTGGTTGTGGTGAAGGGAAGAATTTTGTTGGTTTGTAGTGGAAGAAAAAGTCATCAGAAACTGGCCGGAGACAGTAGTTAATCTTCGGTGAAGAAGGAAGAACAAAAGGAAAGAGAGAGAAAAAGGAAAGAAAAAAGTAGGGACAGAAAAGAGAGGTTTTGCCCGAATTTTTCTAAAATCTGATTTTCATCTTTTTATATATATATAATTTTAAATTATACAATATTTTCCCAAATTTTAGAAAATTATGATTAACCCCAAATTGATCAGAAGTATACACAATTAAGCCTACAAAAATTATAATTTAACCCACAAAACTTTTTAAAATAATTAATAACGTGAGATTCATAAAATTTTTAAATAATGATGAAATCATATATTATAAATAAAATAAATACAATTTTAGGGGTGTTACAAAAATGGCCCTATCCAATGTGATTTGAGTTTTCTTGGAAACAACTTCAAATGAGAATTAAATAAAAAAAACATGTTGTTCAAGTTCAAAGTGACGCTCCAAAATTTTTTATCATGCTACTTCCTTGTCTTTTCCTTATACAACTTAGCATTCTCATATGCTTGCATTCTAAATTCATCTAATTCATTCAACTACAATAACCTTTTATCCCCCACAGCTTGAGAGTTAAAATTCAATTTTTTGGTAGCCAAATAAGTATTATGTTCCAATTTTACCTGTAGATATCACGCTTTCCCAAACACTAATTTGTAAGGTGACAACCCAATGGGAGTTTTATAAGTTGTCCTATATGCCCACAATGCATCTTTTGACCACTTTGATCAATCATTTCTGGTGGCACTCACTGTTTTTTCCAAAATTCTTATAATTTCTCCATTTGATACTTCAACTTGACCACTTGTCTAAGGATGATAATCTATGGCAATTTTGTGTTTTACTTCGTGTTTGGTTATTAGAGCATCAAAATATCTATTACAAAAATGCTTTCCCCCATTACTACTAATAGCTTTAGGTGTTCCAAAATGAAGAAAAATATTCTTTTTCAAAAAGTTTGTTACAACCATAGAGTCATTAGTTGGTAGAACAACAACTTCCACCCATTTGGAGACATAATCAATTGCTACAAAAATGTAGAGATTCCTAAAGGATGGCACAAAAAGACCTATAAAATAAATACCCCACACATCAAATAACTCAACTTCTAATATTGCAGAAGCATCTCATTTTTCCTAGAAGTATTTCATACTCTTAGACACCTATCACAACACGCAACAAAAATATAAGCATCTTTAAATAAAGTAGGCCAATAAAAACTTGACAAAAGAACTTTTTTTCTAATGTGATCACTTTGATAATGACCTCTATATGAGGATAAGTGGCAATGCTCAAGTATGCTCCTCACATTTTCTTCTGAGACACAACGTATAAGTATTTGATCTGGAAAAATTCTGAATAGGAATGGCGCATCCCAAACATATTTACTAACTTCTAAGAGAAGTTTCTTCTTTTTCTGAGAATTAATTTCTAGGGGAAAAATTCCACTAACTATATAATTTACCAAGTCTACATACCATGGAACCCGTTTCTCTTCTACTGCATATAACTGCTCCTCCAAGAATGTTTCATTGATCATTATCTTCTCATTTATGATTATGTACTTTCTAAACTTGACAAGTTATCAACAATTTGATTTTTTGAAACTTTTTATCCTAAAGTTTGAGATCAAATTCTTGTAGTAGCAGCACTCGTCTAATTAATCTTGACTTGGCATCTTTCTTTTCCAATAAATATCTTATTCTAAATGGTCTGTGTATACTATTACCTTAGTTCCTACTAAATATGAGCAAAACTTATCGGAGTCAAATACGACAACTAATAGGTCCTTCTCTATGGTGGTATAGTTTACCTACACGTTAGTTAGTATTTTACTAGCATAATATATTGCACAAAAGATCTTCTCCTTACGCTAGCCTAAAACAGCACCAACACCAACAGCAAAGTCATTAGCATCACACATTAGTTCAAAAGGTAAATTTCAATCAAGCACAACAATAATAGGTGTAGATACAAGTTTCCGTTTTAATTTATTGAAAGCAATAAGACATTCATCAACAAAATTAACAAGTGCATATTTTTCTATCAGAATACGTAGGGGTTTAGAAATTTTAGGGAAATTCTTAATGAAATGCCTATAAAAACCTGTATGTTCTAAAAAACTATGAATACCTTTCACTAATGATGGGTATGGAAGGTTTTCAATTGTTTCAATTTTTTCCTTGTCCACCTCAATTTCTTTACTAGACACCCTGTGTCCAAGAACTATTACTCTCTTACCATAAAGTGACATTTCTCCTAATTTAGAACAAGGTTAGCTTCTTCACATCTTTTTATAACAAGTACAAGATTATTCAAACATTCATCAAAAGAATTTCCAACTTTTTATAACAAGTACAAGATTATTCAAACATTCATCAAAAGAATTTCCAAAAACTGAAAAATCATCCATAAATACCTCAAGGAAATTTTCTACCATATTAGTCAAGATTGCCATCTACATCTCTTAAATATAGCTGGTGCATTGTAGAGGCCAAAAGGCATCCTCCAAAAAGCAAAAATACCTTATGGACAAATGAATGTTGTCTTTTCCTGATCTTCCAAAGCTATGAAAATTTGATTATATCCCGAATAATCATCAAAGAAGCAATAGTATTCCTTTCCTACTAGTCTATCTAGCATTTGATCAATAAAGGGCAAGGGGAAGTAATCATTTCTTGTGGCTTGGTTTGACTTCCTACAATCCATGCACACTCACCATCTACTAACTGTCCTTATTGGAATAAGTTTATTATTGTCATTCTTCACCACTGTCATGCCTTCTTTTTTGGTACACATTATATTGGACTTACCAATGAACTATCTGAGATAGGACAATAAAACCTGCATCAAGCCACTTAATGATTTCCTTCTTCACTACTTCTTTCATTATAGGATTCAATCTCCTTTAATGTTCAATGGAGCCCTTGTGATTGTCCTCAAGTAGGATTTTGTGCATGCAAAATAAAGGGCTAATTCCTTTAATATATGCAATTATGTATCTAAGTGCTTTTTTATGCTCCCTTAATACTCTCAAGAAACTATCTTCCTACTCATCAGACAATAAAGATGAAATAATAATAGGTAATGTAGAAGAATTTTCCAAATAAGACTATTGTAAGTGATCAAGAAGGGGGTTTAATTCTAAAGTAAGTAGATGTTCAATAGATGGCTTCAGCATTTCTAAGGGAGTGGGCTTATCCAAAGCTTCAAATTTTGGGTGCTTAGTAATCTATAGTGGAGCTTCTAGGAAATTTAGAAATTCTTGTATTTTAGCATCGTCAACGTCCACTAAGGAAACTAGAGCTGCTTTAAGGGGATTAGTGTATTAGGTATTTTGAAAAATATTTCTTGCAAGACTATATTTACTACACTAACTACAAAACAATTATCAAAAGCTTTAGGATATTTAATAGCCTTAAGAACATTAAATTTTACCTCTTGTTCTTGAACTCTTATGATTAACTCACCTTTTTGTACATCAACAAGAGCTCTACCTATGGCTAAAAATGGCCTCCCAAGAATAATGGGAACTTCATGATCTTCCTCCATATCCAGAACAATGAAATCTATAGGAAAAATAAATTTATCAACTATAACTAAAATATTTTCAATTTCTCCCTTTAGATATGTTAGTGATCTATCTACCCATTGCAAGGTCACACTTGTGGGTTTGACTTCTCCAAGTCTAAGTCTCTGATAAATGGAGAATGGCATCAAATTTGTACTTGCTCCCAAATCACACAATGCACGTCCAAAAAAATAAGTTCCAATGGAACATGGAATTGTGAAACTTCCTAAATCTTTAAGTTTTGGAAAGAACTTCTTTTGAATAATTGCACTACATTCCTCTACTAAAGCTACCATTTCAAACTCATCAAAATGCCTTTTCTTGGATAAAATATCCTTCATAAACTTCACATAACTTGGTATTTGTTCTAGAGCCTTAGCGAAAGGAATTTAAATTTGAAGTTTCTTTAAAACTTCCATAAATTACTGAAATTTTTTATACAATTTTTGTTTCCTAAACCTTTGAGGAAAATGAAGTGATAGTGTGATGGTCTTAGACTTAGTCTTCAGTTCTAACTCCTTTTCTTTCTCAGCTATTGGTGGCTCTTCTGCTTCTTTTGAGACTTGAAGTACCTTTTAAATTTCTTGCAACTCTCTTCCATTCCTTAGAGTAACTACCTTGTAATGTTCTTTTCCTTCTTGTTTAGGATTTTCTCAATATCACTTGGCAAAGTTTCTTGTTTTCTTATACTTAATGTAATGGCTAATTTCCCCATTTGTGTTTCTAGTGTTCTAATTGAAGCTAATTGACTTTGAATTGCTGCTGATTAACTTTGAATTATTGCTTCAATTTTTGTCATGAACTGCATAAACGTCTCTTCTAATGATGGCTTCTTTTTTTGAGTTAGTGGCATTGTTTGGTGTTGGAAGCCTGGTGATGGAGGTTTAGGGGTTGAAGTTTATTCTTGGTTATTGCTCCAAGAAAAATTAGGGTGTTGTCTCCTTCCAAGATTATAAGCATTTGAGCATTGATTATTTTGAATCATGTTGAAGTTCCCAAAAAATTTCACTATTTCCAAAGTATACTTACACTGATCACTCAAATGTGCATCCCCACAAATATTCCAAGTAATAAATTAGCCTTCTACTGCTTGAACTTGTTGCGCTGGCAGGGTTACAATACTTGCAAGCATGTCTATATTCTTTGTTAAAGCTTAGTGCAATCAATGATGTAGTAGCATTTACCTCATAGATTCCTTTAGTTTTCTTTGGTTGAGTTAATCTATCCATTGGCCATTGATAATTGTTTATTGCCATCTCTTCAAATAACTCAAATATTTCCCCAATCTTTTTCCACATAAGCATACCTCCTACAACAGCATCAACTATTTCTCTTGTTTATACAGATAATCCATTATAGAATATTTGCACTTGAAGCCACTTTCTCAATCCATGATGAGGGTGTTTTCTAAGCATCTCCTTGTATCTTTCTCATGCCTCATAAAATGTTTCCTAATCAAATTGGACAAAAGAAGTAATTTCATTCTTTAACTTGACTATTTGTGATGGTGGGAAAAACTTAGCCAAGAATCTCTATGCTAGATCCTCTCAAGTGGCAATGGATCCCAATGGTAAGGATGACAACCAACTATTCACTTTGTCCTTTAGTGAAAATGGAAAAAACCTCAACTGGATTACATTATCAAAAACTCCATTATTTTTTATGGTGTCACAAATCTCCAAAACGTTAGTTAAATGAGCATTTGGATCTTCTGTGGGTGATCCCCCAAAGTATATTGAACTTTGTATATGAATGATAGTAGGCTTGATCTCAAAATTATTAGCCCAAACTAATGGTCTAGCTATTCCTATTTGAAAGTGCTAAATTTGTGGGATAGTAGAATACACCCAGATATCCATCTTCTTATGCTATTTCTGTAATATCCACATTTGCTCGCTGAAGTGCTCATTTGCGTCACCAAAACGTTCTCTCAATTTTTGGATAAAACGGCACTAATTTCGACTCCTAATTATCTTACATCTAATTGCTAAGATTCCTAAAATAAAATAAAAATTCTGAATTAAATCTTGGTGCTTAAGACTAATATTAGCATAAACAAAATAATTTTAGTTCCTCAACAACAACACCAAAAGCTTGTTGGTTGTGCAGAATAAATTATACAAACAGTTGCGCAAGTGCACGTGCCGTAATAAGTAATAAAGTGATGAGAAAAGTGTCGATCCCACGAGGGACTAAATTATTTGCTACTAATTAGTAATTTATCACACTTGTTTCATTCAAAAAAAATTAATTATATAGGAATTAAAACTAAACTAATGAAAATAAGAATAAAATGTACTGATTAAGATTTCTATTAGGATATAAAAGCCTAAAATTATGATTTCATCAATCGAATAAGTTGATTGTGTAATTTTTTCCCTATGAAATTAATAACAGCTTATTATTCTTAAGTCTTATGCAATTATAGGGTTCTTCCGAATTATCCGCAATCAAATTTTTAATTTATTCAATTTACTATATTCCTATGGAAATTAGCTAAATTATGGATAAAGTTGTACCACTTATTTAACTCCTTGGGGCAAGCAGGTATATTCCTATTCTATTCATAAATTAATTAACTCATCAATTTGAATAATTAATCATAAGGTCTTTTATTATCTATTAATCCTTAGATTATGTTTTCCAAGACTCTTTTAGGGTTTAAAGATGCACTTGATTGTTGATCAGACAATCAAATAGCAAAAGCACACAATAGAAAGAATAAACTTAAGTGCTACTAATTTCATGGAAGAAAATCATACATCAATTTATTCAAAAGAATCCATCATAATCCTAGAGTAACAAATTAGTTCATGATTGAATTGTCAAACAAAACATGAACAAAATGAAACATCATTTCATATCCAGAATTAAAAATAAAATCAAAGAAAGAATAAGAAATTCTATTCCTAGACAAACTGATTTCCACTTTGTCCTCCTCCGAAACCTAAATTCTCGCAATACTTCTAATCTCCAAAGTAGAAAATCTGAATCTATACTCTAATGCCGAACTAAGTATCTGAGAGGCCTATTTATAACTGCTTAAAAAGGTTTTCTAATTAAAAGGAGACTCAAATAAATAAGGACTCTTCCATCCATCTTTGATTAGATAATGATATGTAATCCAATAAACATTCCCACCAACTTGTGCCAATTTGTCCCTCTTCACAATTTCTCTACATGTATTCTTACAATTCCAAATTTTCATCAGTTAACAAGGAAATTATGACTTTTTTAAACAAGAAAATTATTTGTTAAGTTCTAAATATGATATTAAAATTAATACTACTACGCACTTAACAACAATTATCATCTTTTATAGTTTTTCTCTCTCTCTCTCTCCCTGTAGTTTGAGTTCTCTTTATTTAGATAACATTTATTCTTTAGTTTTCTCTTTCCTCTAGCCTAGAGTGAATTACTCAAAATCAACTACACCTTGGAGAATTTTGGTAGATTGCATTTGGATTTGATGTGGTTACTCTAATTTTTGACAAATAGTGGTGATAAACTATATTTTGAGTTGTTTTCTACCTCTATCCTTTGTTTTCATTGTGGATATATGTGTATGGGAAAATGTTGATGATGCAATTATAAGTCTAGGCTAGGTTGATTTTGAGTTTTTCCAAATATTGAATTTGTGATTAAATTATAGTGTTAATTCTAAATGCTTGTTGAATATTGTTGGAGAATGTGACTTGAGCTCAAAATCTTCCTACCATTAGCCAACCCAGAAACAAACCTATTGTTATAAATTTGAGCTCAAGAGTGGATGACCAATAATTTACAATGAAAAATACAAAAAAATTTGTGGAGATTTTCAACGAAATAAAATTCTTGAAAATTTTCAACAAATTTTAGGTGAAAATTCAACAAATTACACATCATAGAATTTTCCCCACAATTTTGTTGACTTTAATGATGGGAATGTGGCGTGAAACTGGCACAACATTTTGCATTGTAATATCCATCTAAAATATTTATTGAAAAATTCTTCAGGAAAAATTGTAGTCGAAAGTTCTTTTACAAAGCTCACATGCCAAAGTGCCACATTCCTCCGATATTTAATTATAATTTTCATTTAAAAAAAACCCTCAAAATATTTTTCGACATAAATTTTAGATGAATATTTCAACACAAAATGTCAAAGATTTTGACAGTTAATATTTATGTTGGAACTTTGATTGAATGTTCATGAAGAAATAGTAAAATATTTTTTATTGTTTTATAATTTTGAAAAAAAAATCAATAGAATTTTAGTTAAAATTAAAATTAAAAGAACTGAAGTGGGATTTTCTTTTTCCTTACTTCTTTTTTCTCTCCACTTTCTTTTGTTATGCCACCTTACCACCGCTATCACACCATCATCCCTAGCAACTTCGCTGCCAGTAGCTATCGACCATCAACCACCGTTGAGAAGCTCCCACACTGTTCACATCGCCACCCACCACACATGCCACCACTGTTGCTGCCACCTCTCCATCACTAGCTCCAATAAGTTCAATTTTAATCTATTAAATTATTTTATTTTCTTACATTTTATTGTTGCATTCAATTATTTTATGTTTTAATGTGTTCATTATTTAATTATTATATTAGATTCAATTTTAAGGTTTGGTATTAAATTGAACAATGTTTAATTAAATTATTTGTTAGATTCAATTTTAGGATATGTGATTCAGTTGTATATATAGTTAATTAAATTAATTGCCACTAATTAGGGGATTTTAGGTTTTGGGATTGAATTGAGTAATGATTACTTAAAATTTTTTGCCATATTCAAATTTCGGTTTGGCATTAAATTAAACAATAGCTAATTAAATTATTTGTTATGGTCAATTTTAGTTATCAAATTGAATTAAATTTGGTTAATTAAATTATTTGTTATATTTAATTTTAGTATTTGGCTAGGATACTTGAGATGCCCTTTGCCGTGATTCAACATCCCAAAGTTTTCAAAAGAAGTCCACACAGGTCAAGATGAATCAAACTTTTGGGACCAATGGATCCCTCTATACCGAAGGAAGTATATTCATGGAACACATGTAGAGCAATTAATAAGTTTCTAAACTTTCATTATTCAATAAACCTACTAGACTTCATGATCAATGTTAAATTAGTATATTTAGAATACTCATATGAGAAGGGATATGAGGAAACGTTGTTGTTCATAACATTTGTTGTTGGTTTAATGTCTTATGTTGTTGAATTTAAATAATGTGTTGTTGGATTTTGCTATAGTTGAGCTTTTGTGTTTTTAGGTATAGACAAATTTAAAAAGAGACTCTGTTGAACTTTTTTATTTTATTTATTATAGTTATATAATATATATACACACACATGTTACATTTGGTTTAATTCTTTTTATATATACTTGGGAGTTGCAGTGGTGTTCAACAATTGAGGTGATTTTGGCGTATATCCACCAAAAGTGAGCTGACAAGAGTTGGGTAAACGATAAGGCAAGGAGAGTTGCTGTAAGTGTCTAATATTATATATATATATATATATGTTCATTTTACTTACATTATAAACATATTAACTTAGTAAATTTTTATCTTGTAGGAGAGCTTCCGACATATGCTATCACAGTCCTTTACTCAGTTAGAGGGTGCTAATCTAAAGGTGTTTGGGGTGCAAACACCCAGCAATCTTAGTCTAAGTTATAAATGCAATCTATATTGGTGTCCTTAATAAAAAGGGGTAGGTGTATGAGTTAAGCTCTCAAACGTTATCCTTTCACTACCACAACCTCCCACAGACTAATCAATGGCAACATCTGCTTGTTATGAGGCCCAATTGAATAAGGTGCAGCACAGGGTTGCATAGATGGAGAATGAGATCCGATTTTGATTGGATGGGTTTGAGTTGTTTATTGTTCAAACCATTCAGCATCCACCATCCTCTGTGGAGCCTTAGCTTTAGCCTCAACATCAACATGATGCTGAGTAGAAGCACCATGGAGATGATGCTGACAATTGCTTTGATTATGACAATGTTGTTGATGATAACACAAAATTTTTTTATATTTTGTTTGTATTGACAATACTTTATACAATAAAATTTATAAAATTATTTTTTTAAGTCTATATTTTATTTTGTTTAATTACAAATTTATTATTTTAGTATTTTTAGCGAATAGGATATAAGATATATGAGTATGTTATAGGTTTAATTAAATAGCATAGATAAAATTATTTTTTTAAAAAAATCTAAAGAATTTTCTAGGAAAAATCTATGAAAATACATTAATCAATAAATAAAAAATATAGACATTATGATTACTTTGTGATGAAATATCCCTCGGACAATTTTGACAAATCTTCCATTGGAAAACTGAAGGAGTTTATCTTGAAAACTTTATCAAATTTTTTAGGGATCCTCCATTAGATGTAATCTAAGGGATATTCCATCATAATGCCATCTAAAAATGATCTATTTTTTATTGCCTTAAAACAACAAACTCCAACAACAATTCATTGAGAATTCGACACAAACTTTTTTCAATAGAAAAACTGATGAAAAATAATGTGACAAGAATTTTCCAACAGCACAATGTTCATCAAGAACTAATTATTTCAAAAAAATTCAAATAGAACCATTGAAAGATTCCATCATAAATAAAGTGATTTTTTTTTTGTAGAGATCAATGTAGGTAAATCAATTTACCCAATCTATGAGACTAAGAGATGATTGGTGGGTTAGAAAGCATATTATACTATGATTAATGGATTTTTGATTTAAATGCCTATCAAGAATGTGGAAGCTTGATTTTTGAAGCCCAAAAAGATAGTAGGAAAGAGAAGGTTAGCGTGTAAGCTAGGTAATGAGAGAATAAGCGACTAGAGAAATTATAGACTTAAAGTTGTCGATCCCCAAAATACAATAGAAAATTTACTTCAAGTTTCTTCTGCTCTTTCTTTGTCCAAACGTTCATCAATAGAATAGAAAACCTTGTAGAATGTTCCACTATCCCTGAAACTGCCATTGTAGAGCAAACAATTCCATCTTTCATAGGTCTTTACAATATCTACCCAAAAAGAGGGTCATTCGCTCAAGGTATTAAAAGCATCAAAAATCTCCTTAAATCTCAATCTTGTATAAAAGAATATGTGCAGTCTTCCAAGATGAGCCAATGTGTGCTTAGATCCTCCAAAGGAGAATAATACGTGACCTTTTTTCTCCCAACAAAGTTCGTATTCAATTAGAAAATAGAAGGTTACACCTATCTTCACCTTGGAGCCATTTGTTTTGTCATTTCGCACCATGGAAAGAAAAGAACGCCAGTTTCAGCCAGAATAGCACTCCTTGATACTCAATACATTGAGTACCAAAATGCCGTAATTGGTATTACGATTGCAACTATTAATGCTGAAAGTGTTATGGTGACCTTCTTCCCAAACTACATCATATCTTTAGAAGATCCCTAGCTTCCAATAGTAGTCAAGGTCCAAGTTCAAGTTTTAAGTGCTGAGCAAACTGTATCTACTAGTGTGGTAACTCTCCAACACCAAATTATATATAAGTTGCAAAACCATAGCCTTGATCTGCAAAATTAAGGAAAACATATGCCCTAATAGTCTTCACTGATTCAAGATAAAAAGTTTCTACATTACACCAAACTCATCAAATAGTGAAATCCTCTAATTACCAATTCCAAAGACTCAGTGGTGGATATGTAGAGACTATCTTTGATGTTCAGAAGAATAAAGAACCATAGGTGTCATCTTCAATTAGATGATGGTTATACCAGCTCCCACACATGCAAAAGACCTTTATACGCCTTTAGATAGTCTTTGCCTAGATGGAAAGTTCATCTATACTAACAAAATTAATGGACACTTTATTTAGGATGTGGATCCTTCAAAATATGATCTAGGGTTCTTTTTGTGATGAATGGGAATCCAATGATGATGATGAAAAGGACTACAACCAATGTTGCAAACAACAAAAGTGAAAGAATAAAGTGTTCAGGAGAGATTCTTGCCATCCTCACAAACCTGAAGATCTAAAGATTGAGCCAGTAGGCCTCAACTATTTTCTTGCTATGAAAAAGGCCTTGTACATTTAAGAAGAGAAATAAATACCATGTGCTAAATGCAAGTTTCAAAAGGTACCCTCATTCCCTCTCCAGTTATTCAATCATGTATGATGTTCTACTATAAACAAGAATTCGTACCATTTGAGAGACAAACCAATAATTTTAGTTGTACACCATCAATGCCTTATGTACAATCCACGATAATTGATAGTGATGGAAGAATGAAGCTGCTCACATAGGCAAAAAAAGTCCTTAACTGGCAAAAAACAAATGCTAGAGCACAGAATAGGGTCCTAAAATATCTTGATAACAAGATAGAGTAAGTCATCCCTAAAGTCGACTCCACAGAAGTGAAAGTTAACAGTTTAGGTTCTAGAATGTGAAAAATGCATCATGATTGTGTTGATAAAGTATGCAGTTATGATAGAGACATCTATTATTTATTATATTAAAGAATATTTGGTGATTAGTTCTATCAAAAAGAAAGGGTGATAAGCAAACTAAGAGCTTAACTTGCCTCGATAGAAGCTAATAAGCAAATAATGGTACAACCACCCCGTTCTATCCCTTCTATACTGGCTAGCTCTCTTATCAACAATCTCCACCAAACTCAACATTAGACTAATCAAAACACTTCTTCATGGCCTCTAGTATTCCAAAAAAGGTTTAAAGAACAAAACTAACTAAACTAAAATTCTTAACTAAGGAAAAGAAGAAAACCCCTACATCTTTCTCTCCACAATCCTCCTCAAAGTTAGAAAATCAACTACATCCTAAAGCTTATGTGGCAGTGGAAAATTTCAAAAAGGAAGAGCCCGTTACAATGGATTCAAACAATTCATCTATAGCATCCCATGAGGAATCCTCCAACAATAGTTCTGATAAAGATTCAGAAGCAGAGTTTGCTAATATAACATCTATGCTAATGGAATCTAAGATAGGATCAAGCCAACAAAGAGAAAAATAGGCTACTAAAGGTTCTAATTTTGAGATAAAATCACACTAAGTGGTGACAATGCCACCGAGAATTTTTTCTCCAAACCAGCCAATGGTCCGTGATTCACCTTTAATGACATCCCTATGTCCGAAAGAGAGATAAGCTATAATCATTTGTTGCTTGGATTGACTAGCAACTCATAAGAGAAAGAGCCAACCTATAAGCTATTTTGAGAGAATTTACATCTAGATTTACAGGTAGTCTCGAAGATCGATTCCAAATCCAAAGTTTTAGAAAATACAAACAAATGCAGTTATGCCAAGTCAATAATCCATCAATAGCCCTAGGATAAATCCATCAAGAATTCATTGGAGATGTCTTATCGGCAAAATGGCGAAATAAGATTATTTCTCTATAAAGTGCTACTCTCTCAAGAAGAAAGATCTTGATTTCCATTAGTAAAGGATGTCTCAACCATTTTACATGCTGAACAAATTTAATGATCCAAATCATAAACAGGTCTTCATCACATTACTTCCTAAAGAAATCTAGCCTAAGTTCCAAAGAATGATTCTTAGCTCAAGAAGGGATATGGCTCACATCAGCTTTGAAGAAATTCATCAATTAACTTTTGCAACCTTTAACAAACAGTATAAGCAGTAGAACTTCTTCAAAGAACTTCAAGATAACAAATTTATACTGAAAAAAACCTACAACAAATCCAACATGGAGATAAAATCCAAAAGCAGAGAAAAGTGTTCTTGCTCTTCCTCAAAGAAACCAACTCTTAAGAAATTCAAAAGGAAGAAAAAATCGCTAAAGTTCTTCAAAATGAAGCCCTTTAGGAAAAAGAACATAGGTCGTTGCTATCTTTGCAGAAAAAAGGGACACTTGGCAAAAAATTACCCTAACAAAAGAAATAAGTCCACCTATACGATGTCTCAAGTCCTATAATATTTAGATACAACTTTATCTGATAAAGATGTTGAATCCTTTTACTTTGAATAAGAAGAACAAATAGAAGAGACTGTGTTTGTCATCTAAGATTCATCCAATGATGAAGAGACACCTCCAATTGAAAAATCTGAACCTGAAGATTATTTGCCTATTTACATACTCCAAGCTAGCTCCACCCTCAAAGAAAGCATTCCATCTCATCATGTTACAGCACACATTCTTTCATCCAAATATATTAGGCCAATTAAAGTAATTGGATTCATAGATACAAGTACAAAGCAAAAATGATGATTCCAGAAATCCTCTTAAAAGATGTTTGGAAACCTCATTGTGAATACTTCTAAGCTGCAGACGACCAGAGGTTCAAAATATTTCAATAAGAAGCATTATGAAATTCAATTCATTCCATAATGTACAATATAGATGCAAGTCCTTAGAAGCAAGCTACATGGTAAAGGCCTTCTTGTCACCTTCGATCTATACTATAAAGCCTAAAGACTTCAAGTCCTTTCTATGGGCATTAGGTTCAAAAGGAATTTCCAGTCATTTATAACTATTCAAAAGATCTATGCTCTTACAGATACTCTTAAAAAATATTCCAAGTTTACTTAGAAACTCCAACAATGCTATGCGGAGTCTTATGCAGATTTTTACCATCCTCTTCCATTATGAAAGAAACCTGATTTATTCATTCAACTACCTTTCAAGTTGAATGAAGATACCAAACCTACAAAAGCTACCAATCCTGGAATGACTCCAAATGACCTTACCATAGCCAGAAAAGAATGTAACCAACTCTTAGCCTTAGGATTGATCAAAGCAATGAATTTTAGTTGGGCTTGTCCTATATTCTATGTGAACAAGCAATCTAAACAAGTCAGAGAAAATAAAATGCACGTCATTGATTTTAAGTCTTTAAATCACTTCTTGGAAGATGATAAGTTTCCTCTTCCAAAGACCCAAAGGATGTTCTCATATTTAGCCCAAGCTAAGGTATTCTCTAAATTTGATCTCAAAGTAAGATTTTGGCAATTAAGAATTAACCCAAAAGATCGATACAAGTTGACTTGCATTTCTAATGCTTAATATTAATGGACGATCATTTTGTACAGACACAAAGTTGGCATCATGTACGACACTATAAAAATTTGATTTCCACCTTGTTGGAAATCATTTTACTGTACTAATGGATAACTTCTTCTTCCAGAGAATTATAGATTTCAAGAACAAAAGAGTTCTAGAGTTACAACTATTAAGGCTTAAAGATTGGTTCTCTAAGTACCAGTTCACTGTACAACACATCAAAGGACATACCAATCTCATCTCTGACCTACTCTTTGGACCAAAATTTGTCCATCTCATCTCTACAACCAAAAATATTCCCATTATCCTTATGGCCTTATCCTCCTTAAGCTAATCTATTAACACCTTTCTGGCCATTTCTATATCCCATAAAGCATTCTAAACCCTTAATAGTGTTAAAAATTTTGTAATGTATAATCTTTTTCCTTTATCTTGCAAAATTTTTAATTGCCATTAATTGTAATCATGATAAAGTATACTTATATCCAGATTAACCCTCCATCATTTCTTTACCAGAAGATAGATTATGGTACCTATAGCGTATGGTAGTTTATATTATTTTATAACACAAATGTTTCCTCACAAAATGGTCTAGTTTCGATAAGATAGGCAAAATAAACTATCTTTACTATAGGTATTCTTTTTTTGGTTTGATTCAATAGAAAATGGGGTACAGTTATTCCACAAAACCATTCAAGAACAAGCAAGATCAAAAGCATAAGCTATCATTATATTACACAGACCATATTATAAGAGATGAGGTATAGAGCTACAACCTTCTTCCTACTACTAATGATGGAAAACTCTCCCAACATTACTTAATCGCAACCCTTTAGAAAGGAAGGCATTGTAGAAGCATCTCCATTACATTAACAAGGTGCCAACACTCCCTCTCAAGCTTTTGCTCAACAAAAACTCATACGACATTGATCATTTTTAAGATAATGAGTTTGGATAGACATAAAAACCAGATCCAGAATTAGCTCGAGACATTAGAATCAAATAAGAAGGATTTAGACTCTTTTGGATATCCTATGGTCTTAAGATTACCATGACTATCATAATTCTTGAGGATAATCTTGAAGTGTGTGATACCGAGCCTAGCAGTATAGATAAGGTCAACAAATAAAGTCCATCCATGAATAGCCATAAGGTGACATGTGTCCTTAAGTTGTAATAAAGCTAGGTAGTTGTGTGACATGTGTACTGGTGTTGTAAATTAGTCAACTTGACATATGTCCTTGTATGTTTCTAGGTGTTTTATGTCATAACATGTGTCCACTACTATATTTATAAGATGACACATGTCAATTAGAGTTATGTGTTGTAATCATATATAGATGACAAATGTCCCCAGAAAAGAATAGCTATCTTAGACTTCAAAGGACTACCCGATATATTATAAAGTCCTTTGAGTTCCATGCCTATAAATAAAGGCATGTACTCTACTTTGAGATCAAACTTAGTTGAAATAAAACCTCTTATCCTCACACATATACATTGCTTTATAAACTACTTCTAATTTACACTATAGTTTTTTTTTCAATGCCTTGACTTACACATTTCTTGATCTTCTAATCTTTGGTCTAAAGTATGCTCTACACTTGCCTTCATGTCAGAATCTTGTCCATTATAAATTGACTGAAGAAAGAAATGGATTTGATCCTTATGCTACGGTCCTCTCAATTGATGTTGGTGATTTAGAGAAAACATGTTCACAAAGAGGCAAAGTGAGAGAACATCTAATAGAACCTACCTAATAGTCTAATATCCTCAAGTGATATTGGATGAGACTTTAGCTATGGCATGAGGCAACCTCGCTCTGAAGGCTTCTTAGTGTGTAGGTTGGCTCATCTCTTTATCAACTGGAGGAACTATAGACCCAAAACTATAGATCCCCAAATATTATAGAAAATTTACTTCAAGTTTCTTCTACTCTTTCTTTGTCCAAACATCAGCTAATAGAATAGAAAACCTATTAGAATATTCCACCATTCCTGAAAATGCCACTATAGAGCAAACAGTTCCATCCTTATAAGTCTTCATAATATCTACCAAAAAATGGGCTCTTCTCTTAACGTATTAAAAGCTTCAAAGCTCTCCTTAAATCTCAACCTCATATAAAGAAATACGTGTAGTCTTCCAAGATGGGCCAATGTGTGCTCAGATCCTCTAAAGCATAATAATGTGTGATCTTTTCTCTCCCAACAAAGTTCATATCTGGTTGAAAAAGGAAAGGTTACACCCATCTTTACCTTGGAGTCATCTGTCTCGTCCTTTCACACCATGAAAAGAAAAGAATGCCAGTTTTAGCCAAAATAGCACTCTTTGATACTTGATTCATTAAGTACCAAAATATCATGATTGGTGCTATAGTTGCAACTTTTAATGCTGAAAGTGTTGTGATGACCTTCTTCCCAAACTACATCATATCTTTAGATAAACCCTATCTTCTAATAGCACTCAAGGTCCAATTCAAGTCTCAAGTGCTGAGCAAACTGTACTTGCTTGTATAGTAACTCTCCATCACAAGATCATATACAAGTTCTAAAACCATAGCCTTCATCTGCAAAATTAAAGAACATATAATGCTCTAATGGTCCTTGCTAATTAAGGACAAGAAGATTCTACCATTGTTCTGGTCTTGAGGAAGCTTGAAAAGCTCGTGACTATAGAATAGATCACTAATTATAAGTCATTACACTAAACTCATAAAATAATGAAATCCTCTAATCTCCAGTTCTAAAGACTCAATGGTAAATGTGTAAAAATCATCTTTGACATTCAAAAGGATGACGGACCATCAAGTGTCATCTTTCAATAGATAATGTTTATATGAGCTCACATACAAGCAAAAGACCGTTATACGCTTTTAGGTGGTTTTGCCTAGATGAAAGGTCCATCTATACTGACAAAATTAATGGACACTTTATTTGTGACATGGATCCCTCATAATGTGATCCAGGGTGCTCTTATGATGAATGGACATTAATGATGATGAGGAAAACTTCAACTAATTTTGCAGACAATAGAAGAAAAAGAATAAAATCTTTAAAAGAGATTCTTGTTGTTCTCAAGTACTTGAAGATCTGGACGTCAATTTACTAGGCCTCAACCATTGCCTTGTTGTGAAAAAAGCCTTACACATACAAGAAAAGAGAGAAACACCACTTGCATGATACAAGCCTCAGAAGGTACCCCTCGTCCCTCTCCAATTGTTCAATCATGTATAATGTTCTACTATGAACAAGAATTCCTACCATTGGTGACACAAACCGACAATTTTGATCATACACCATCAAAACCTTATGTACTATTGATAGGAACTGATTGTGATGGAAAAATGATACCTCTCACTTAGGTAAAAGAATTTCTCAACTAGAAAATAACAAGTGCTAGAGCAAAAAATAGGATGGAGCAAGTCATCTCTAAAGTCCACTCCACTGAAGTGAAAGTTGACAGTTTAGCTTCCAAAATGCAAAAAATTCATGATAACCTTGTCAATAAGGTATGCACTCTTGACAGAGACCCATGTCTTTTACTAGAACAAAGGAGATTTGGTGATGAGTTCTACTAAAAAGATACAAAGACAAGAAAACTAAGAGCCTAACTTGCTCAAATAAAAGGTGATAAGTGAATGGTGGTACAGCCATTCCTTTTCTAACAATTTCTTCCAACCTCATCACCAGACTACTTAAAGCTCTTCTTCATGACCTTAAGCCTTCGAAAAAAGGTTTAGAGAACCTTTTCTCCATAACCCATTAAACTAAAATTCTCATGTGAGGAAAAGAAGAAAACCTTAGCATCTTTCCCTTCACAATCCTTATCTGAGATAAAGTAAAAAAACCGACAACATCCTAAAGCTTATATAGTAGTAGAAGGTTCTAAAAGGGATGAGCCTGTTATGATATATTCAAATAATTTATTTGTATTATCCCATGAGGAACCCACCAATAGTACTTTTGATAAAGATTTTTAAGTAGAGCTTGTAGATATAACATCTTTGTTGATGATAAGATCAAGCCACCAAAAAGAAGCCGTAGGCTGCTGAAAATTCTAATTTTAAGATAAAATTACAACAAGATACTGAACCAATTATGACATTGTCCGCAAAGAATTATTTCTCCAAACCAGCCAATGGTCTATGGTTCACCTTTGACAACATCCCTATGTCCAAAAAGAGAGAGAGACTACATTCATTTGCTTTTTGGCTTAACTTGCAGATCACAAGAGAATAAGCCAACCTGTAAGCTGTTTTGAGAGAATTTGCATCTAGATTTATAGATACTCTCCAAGATTAGTTCTAGCGCCTTAGAGAATATAAACAATTGCAGCTTTGCCAAGTCAATAATCCATCAACAACCTTAGGATAAATTCATCAAGAATTCATTGGAGATATTGGAAAAATAAGATTACTTCTCTATGAGGTACTGCTCTCAAAAAGAAAGATCTTGATTTCTATTTCCAAATAAAGTCCCAGCTATTTTATATGCTGAATGGATATAACAATCCAAATTTGAAACATGTCTTCCTCATATCACTTCCTAAAGAGATCCAACCTGAGCTTCAAAGAATGATTTTTGCCATAAGTAGAGATATGACTCATATCAATCTTGGAGAAATTCATCAAGTGACTCTTTTAGCCCTTGACAAGCTCTGCGAGTAGTAGAACTTCGTCAAAGAACTTCAAGATAATAGATCTATCCTAAAAAAGGCCTACAACAAATCCTACTTAGAGATAAAGTTAAAGGTAGAGAAAAGTGTACTTATTCTTCCTTTAAGAAACCAACTCTTAAGAAATTCAAGATGAAGAAAAGGCACTTAAGGTCTTCAGGAGAAAGCCCTTTAGGAAAAAGAACACAAATTATTGCTATCTTCGCGATAAAAGGGGCACTATGAGAAAATTACCTTAAATAAAAGAAATAAGTTTGCATGCATGAAGTATCAAGTCCTACAATGTTCAAGTACAACTTTATTTAATATAGATGTTAAATCTTTGTACTTTAAATAGAATGAACAAACAAAAGGGACAATGTTTTCCATCTAAGATTTATCCAATGATGAAGAGAAAGAGGCACCCCCATTTGAAGAATCTGAACCTGAAGATTATCTGCCTACTTACATGATCCAAGATAGCTCCATCCTCTAAGAAAGCATTCCATCTCCTCATGTTATGGTACATATTCTTCTACCTAAATATAATAAGCCAATCAAAGCAATTGGATTCATTGATACAAGTGCAAGGTGAACCATGATGAATCCAAAAATCCTCCTGAAAGATGCTTAGAAACTTTATTATGAATACTTCTAAGCTTCATATGGCCAGAGGTTCAAGATATCCCTAATTAGCAAAAAGTCTATCAGAATTTTATTCTTTCTAGAATGTACAGCATGAATGCAAGTCATTGGAAATGATCTACATGGTAAAGATCTTCTTGTCAACTTTGATCTATACTATAATGCCTAAAGACTTTAGGTCCTTCCTATAGGCATCAAGTTTAAAAGGAATTTCTAGCCATTCACAACTATTTAGAAAATCTATGCTCCTAAAGAATATTCTAGATTTTCCTAGATACTCTAGCAATGATGTGTAGAATGTCATGCAGATTTCAAATATCTTTGCCCATTATTGAAAAATCCTAATTTCTTCATTGAACTGTCTTTCAAGTTGAATGAAGATACCAACCCTATAAAGCCTACTCATCATGGAATGACTCCAGATGACTTTATGTTGGCCAAAACGAAATACAGCCAACTCCTTACCTTAGGATTGATCAAACCAATGAAATCTAATGGGGCTTGTCCAGCATTTTATGTGAACAAGCAATCTAAACAAGTCAAAGGAAAAAAGAGGCTCGTCATTAATTATAAGTCTTTAAATCACTTCTTTCAAGATTATAAGTTTTCTTCTCTAAAGACCCAGATGTTGTTCTCATATTTAGCCTAAGCTCAAGTATTCTCTGAATTTGATCTCAAATCAAGATGTTGGGAATTAGGCATCGACCTAAAAGATTTATACAAAACAACCTTCTGCAAATGCTCAATACTAATGGACGATCATGCCGTTCAGACTCAAAGTTACCCCCATCATTATTTCAAATAGTGATGATGAGGATATTTACGGCCACCCTAGATAATACATGTGTTTATATTGATGATATCCTATTTTTCTCCTAAGATCAACTGGCCTATAGGAATCTCTTGCAACAGTTCTTAGATTTGGTCTAGGCCGATAGAATTATGCTCTCTAAAGGAAAAGTTATATTGGCCAACCTAATATTGAATTCCTTGGGATGAAATTCTCTAACGGTCATCATCAACCTAGCCCATACATCTCTCAAGAACTTCTCAAGTTTCCAAACAAGGACTTTACTATTAAGGAAGTTCAATAATTTCTTAGTATTACCAATGATATCAAGGATATCCTTCCTAAGTTCTCCAAGTATACTAGCCAACTATCCAGAATATTCAAAGAGAATACCCCTTCTTAGGATATAGAAAAAACAACAATAGCTAAGAAGCTTAAGGAGATCTACCAAGATCCAACAACTTTGAAGATTCCTAGCACAAGCTACAAAATCCTAAAAATGGATGCTAGGGAAGAGTTTTGGGGAGCCATACTCATTGAAGAGATTGATGTGAATCAACACTGCTGTGGACATGTTAATGGACAGTTCAAAAAAGTAGAAAAGTATTATCATATAGTCTACAAAGTAATCCTTGCCATCAGGTACAACATTAAAAAAATTGCATTCTGCCTTGTTGGGCATTATTTTACTATATAGATGGATAACTCATCCTTCCTGAGGATTATAGATTTCAAGAACAAGGGAGTTCCAGAGCTACAATTGTTAAGGCTCAAAGATTAGTTCTCTAAGTACCAATTTATTGTACAACACATCAAAAGAGACACCAATTTCATCCCTGACCTACTTTCTAGACCAAAATCTATTTCTCTCATCTCCACTACAAAAAAATTCCCATTATCCTTACGGACTTATTCTAGCCACTCGTATATCTAGTGAAGCATTCTAAACCCTTAAAGGCTTTAAAGGTTTTGTTAGGAATAATCTTTTCCTTTATCTTGCAAAATTTTTAAATGCTATTAGTTTTAGCCATGATTAAGCTCGCTTCTATCTGGATTACCTTTTCTTATGTTTTCCAATATTGTCCTCCATTATTACTTTACCAAAAGATAGATTATGGTACCTATGGTACCTAGCAATTCTATATTACTTTACAACATAGACGTCCCCTCACAAAATGATCCAATTTCTACAAGATGAGCAAAATGAACTATCCTTAGTATGGGTATTCCTATTATGGTTTGATTCAATAGAAAATTGGGTGCAATTATTCCATAAAGCCATTTAGGAATAAGCAAGATCAAAAGCAAAAGCTATTATGATATAATATATTTCATAGGCATTATTTCATGGGACGAGGTACAAAGCTAAATCTTTCATCCTATTACTACTTGTGGAAAACTCACCTAAGATTACTTGATCGCAACCCTACAAAGAGGAGGGCATTGTACAAGTATCTCTGTTATGTGAACACAGTGCCAACACGCCTACATAAGCCATTGCTCATCAACACTTCATGTGACATTGATCCTTTTCAGGATGATGAGTTTAGATGGATACCAAAACTAGATCCAGAACCAACTTAAGATATTAGAATCAATTGGGATGAATTTGGACTCTTTTAGATATCCTATAGTCTTAGGATTACCATAACTATCATAATTCCCAAGGACAATCTTGAAGTGTGTGATACCAAGCTCAATAGTGTAGATAGGGTCAACAAATAAAGTCTATCCATGCATAACCTTAAGGTGACATGTGCTCCTAAGTTGTGATAAGGCTAGGTTGTTTTGTGACACATGTCCTGTGGTGTAAATTAGTTAGACATTTATCCTTGTATTTTTCTAAGTATTTTATGTCATAACATAAGTCCACTACTATATTTAGTAAGATGACACCTGTCCATTGGAGTCATGTATTGTAATCACAGGTAGATAACAAATGTCCCTACAAAAGAATAGTTATCTTGGACTCCAAATGACTATTCTAATGTACTGTAAAATCCTTTGAGTTTCATGCATATAAATAAGGGATTGCACTCTACTTTGTGATCAAGCTTGGTTGAAATAAAACCTCTCTTTCTTACACATATACATAGCCTTCTAAACTATCTCTAAGTTCCTGCATAGTCTTTCCAAAGCCTTAGCTTACATACTTCATGATCTTCTGATCTTTAGTCTAAAGTATGCACTATACTTGCCTCTATATAAGGATCCTGTGCAGCAAAAATAAGCTAAAGAAAGAAATGGATTTGATCCTTGTGCGATAATCCTCTTAGTTGATGTTGGTGATTTAGCGAAAGACTATTCACAAAAAGGCTAAATGAGAGAAAATCCAACAGTGCCTACCTGATAGTCTAATATCCTCAAATAGTGTAGGATGAAACTTTCGTTGGGGTGTAAGGAAACCTTTCTCTAAAAGCTTCTAAGTGCATGGGCTTCCGCATCCCATTATCAGCTGGAGAGAATATAGACCCAAAGCCATGGATCCTCAAAATACTATAGAAAATTTACTTCAAGTTTATTCTACTCTTTCTTTGCCCAAACATTCAGCCAACAAAACAAAAAAAGTTGTAGAATATTCCACCATCCTTAAAAATGCCATTATAGAGAAACAATTCTATCTTTCATAAGTCCTTACAATATTTATTAAAAAATAGGGTCCTTCCCTCAAGGTATTAAAAAGATCAAAGTTCTTCTCAAATCTCAACCTCATATAAAGAAATATATGCAATCTTCCAAGATAGGACAGTGTGTGCTCAAATCCTCCAAAGAAGAATAGTATGAGACCTTTGCTTTCCCAATGGAGAAAAGTATGTGACCTTTTCTTTCCCAATGGAGTTCATATCCAATTGGGAAAAAATCGGTTATACCCATCTTCACCATGGAGCTATCTACCTCGTCTTTCTGCACCATAGAAAGAAAAGAATACCAGCTTCAACCAAAATTGCATTTCTTGATACTTGGTTCATTAAGTACCAAATGCCATGATTGGCACTATAGTTAAAACTCTTAATGTTAGAAGTGTTTTGGTGACCTTCTTCCTAAATAACACAATATCTTTAGATAATCCCTACCTTCTAACAGTACTCAAGGTCCAAGTCTAAGTCTCAAGTACTAAGTAAACTATATCTGTCGATATGGTAACTCTCCATCACCAAATTGAATATAAGTTGCAAAATTATAGCCTTGATTAGCAAGATCAAGGAACACATGATGCTTTAATAGTCCTTGTTGATTTTAGAGAAAAAGTTCCTTCCATTGTCCAGGTTCTAAGGTCGCTTGAAGGAAAGAGCTTGAAAAGCTTATGCCCACAGAATAGATCACTAATTATGTGTTGTTACACCAAACTCATGAGACATTGAAATCTTTTAATATCCAGTTCCAAAAACTCAGTGGAAGGCATGTAAAAACCATCGTTGATGTCCAAAAGGATGAAGTACCCATCGGGTCTCATCTTCCAATGGATGATGGTTAAAACAGCTCCCACATAAGTAAAAGACCCTTATACTCCTTTAGGTGGTTTACGCCCAAATGGAAGGTCCATCAATACTAATAAAATTAATAGATACTTTATTTGGGACGTGGATCCATCAAAATGTGCTTTAGGGTGCTTTTGTGATGAATGGGAATCTAATGATGAGGATAAGGATTACAACCAACATCGCAGACAATGGAAGAAAACGATCAAAGCCTTTAAGAGAGATTCTTGCAATCCTCAATAACCTAAAGATCTAGACATTGAGCTACCCACCATAACCTCAATCGTTACTTTGTTATGAAAATAGGCCTTACACATGTAAAGAGAGAAAGAAATACCACATGCAGGATTTAAGCCTCAAAAGGTACCTCCTTCCATCTGCAGTTGTTCAATCATGTATGATGTTCCACTATAAACAAGAATTCCTACTATTTGAGAGACAAATCAACAATTTTGGTTGTACACCATCAAAGCCTCATATACAATCAACTAAAACTAATAGTGAAGGAAGAATGAAGCCTCTCACACAAATAGAAGAAGTCCTCAACTAGCAAACAACAATGCTAGAGCACAGAATATGGACCTAAAAGATCGCAATAGCAAGATAGAGCAAGTCATCTCTAAAGTCCACTTCACAGAAGTGAAAGTTGACAACCTAGTTTCTAGAATGCAAAAACTTTATGATGACCTTGTTAATAAGGTACGCACTATTGACAAAGTCCTCCATCTTTTATTAGATCAAAGGAGATTTGGTGATGAGTTCTACTAAAAAAAAGTAGAGATAGGAAAATTGAGAACCTAATTTGCCAAGATAGAAGCTGATAAGCAAATGGCGGTACAACCGTCCCTTTTTATCCCTCTTATACTAATAATCTATCTTATCAACAATCTTCTCCAACCTCACCACCAAACTACTCAAAGAACTTCTTCATGATCTATAATCTTTGAAAAAAGGTATAGAGAACCTTTTCTCTGAAACTTGCTAAACTAAAATTCTCAATAAAGGAAAAGAAGAAAACTGTAGTGCCCCATACAGAAGGCACCTACTTTGGGTTAAGGTGCTACTCCAATCTATTCCACAAATATTTAAATCCAAAATGCACCTCCAAAATTCAATTTCAATTAATAAAGCTACACTAGAACCCAAAGTTTAGCAACTTAAGTGATAATAGCTTAGCATTGACCCAAAAGATTTGTTCAGAGTGCAGAAGCAATATAATTTCAAACTCCTAGTAAACTTTACAAGGAGTATGACATATATTCTCATTCTAAAGTCTCATAAATAACAGCATATCTTAACTTAAAGTAACACCACAAACCAACATTATATACATGCCAAAGTCTTTCAGTTGAGTTCAGTCTTGTCCATAGTCTCAATCCCCGTAATCTTGATCAGATGATATCTAAATACCTATCATAAAATAATTCTTCAAGGCAAGTCATTAGCTCTCATTTTTCATTTCTTCATGCTTGTCTAAGAACATTTAAGAAATACATAGGAGGGTGAGTCATAAGGACTTAGTAAGGAACAATGTAAGGTAATGTACAATCTTTCAAGAATCAGGGATTCAACAATAGTAATCACTAGCAATTTAGCATAAGAAGAACAATGTTATGCCAAAAATAGAACAAAAAAGGGGGTCAAGCTACTAGCAAATGCTAGGTCGAAAACTGTGACCATCAACATAATGGCCTAATTAACTCAGTCGATTTACACCAAGAGGTATCACCATCGATCAACTCAATCGGTCTTGCTTGGGAGGTTTAGGGACATCATAACCAATTACAGTCAAAACGTATTGACGTTGACCAACTCAATTATTTTACTATGAGAGGTGTAGTAATGGCTTATTTGCTAAGACATCAGCCCAATCTAGACTGGAAAATTACTCCTGCCTTATTACTCCTTAAGCAGAATATAATTAGGAATAGCAAACCTAATCACATATGCAAGTCAATAAATTAAGTACAATATGCATATCAGAATATCCTTACACCTCCATAATAGTACGGTAACAATTCAATTTAATAAAGTAAACAATCAGCTCAATAGCTCGAGCATGATAGCTTAACAATATCAGTTGCTCAAGCATAACAGCTTGACATTAATAGTAGCTCAAGCATAATAGCTTGGCAAGGTACTTGGCCCAACAGTTCTCCTGTACATATGTCTTTCAATTCGATTAATCAATCAATCAATTGCCAAGATGATAGAATAATAAGTTTCACAATACGATTTCAATAAAGCTATTATAGTAAACAACAGATAGAATCAATCAAGAAAGCTAACATAACCAACAATAATATACAATATGGTTAAATCGGTACGATAACATATAAGATACGAAAATGTTCATGGTACCAGAATAAGAATAGTCAATTAATTCAAAATAATTTCGACACGCATTAGACAATGGTAAATTCAAGCTTAACAATTAACAATATTCAATAATATTCAATAAACAACCATTAGGACAATAAAACTTCATAGGGTTCAGAAGACATTAATAAATAATAACAATAGTCGAGAAAGTAAAATCTCACAGGCTTCAAAAGATAGCAATAATTGATAATTAGATCAGAAGTCTAGCAATAGAACCTCACAGGGTTTGGCAGTTAATCGATAATAGTAACAATAGCAAATATGGGTATTAGATCAACAAAACCTCATAGGGTTTAATCATAATAACATTACTTTATTCAAATAAGTAATAGATCGGTGGATACTCATAGGGTATGCATATATACCCAAGAGGTTAAGATCCTCACAAGATTTAATAATCAACAGAGTGTTTTAATCCAATCAAGTGCCAAAGTGGTAGATCCTACATAGATCCACAATCATTGAATAGTTGTAATCAAAATAATATCCCAAAGTGGGAGACCCTCATCTTAATGGCGTCGGCAATGAAGTTAAACTCTACTAATCCTTAGGGTCCAATCCTCCGTCACCTATTCAAAATAGTAACTTTCCATCAAAATCCTTGTTTATCCCTAACGATTACTAACATTCATAATCGTACTAATAATAGTCCAATCTAAGTAATTATTTGACTAATACGTTAGTTAAGGTTTATTTCAATATTACTACCCTAACCATGCTATTCGCATCGAATAGGTAAATATTTACGAAGTTCATTTATACTACTAAAATAATACAACTAAATCCTTAATTTATATATATAGTTCTATAACGATACTCGATATTGATTATAGCAATCCAATTATTGATAAATCCAAGTTTTCATCGCTTAAGTCATGGTTAAATAAACTTAGGGTTTGCTTCACTTAGTAAACCCAATTCACTCAAATATATCACATGATAATACAAATCCAAGTTCACTAACTTATAATGGTACAAGCATGACTCAAATATTGGTTTTGTATCATTTTAATTTATCCAATTATCGCCATTTGGGTCCTCAATTCATAAAATGAGGGTTTCTCTACCTAGTTTGCTATATAACCTATAATTACATGAAATAATACCATTTTAGATTCACTAGGCTTACTTTACTAATCAAGTGTGTTATGTTCTAATGCATAGGTGTTTTAATCAATTGTTTCTATCATTATTTTCAATAATATAAGGCTTTAAAGATTCTATCTAATTGCTGCTGCCATCTCCAAAAAAACTCCACTGCCACCACCAAAAGATGCTCCTTAGCTCAATTAATCAAACCCCATAAATATTTTTTTATTCTGACATTGTTTAGCTGGTTAATTGGCCGAAAAATCAAAATCCCACTACCAACACCACTGCTCAATTTTCTTCAAATTACTTTGCCACTAATTGTCCACTTTAGATGTTCAAGCTACCATTGTGATCCTTGAGTCAAGCCCAACAAAACCCAGTAGTTAAACTCGAGCTTCTATCACCAAAACAAAGAAACCCATCACCACCACCATGACTATAACTTGCACTAAATTTTTGGTTCCTACACCAATTATTGCTATAAGATATTGATATATTTGAGTTCCTTGAGCTGAGAGGAGCAAAATGGTATATAATTTGTTAAGTTTTTTCATCCATTGAAAAACATGGTTGGAGGAGAAAGACATGGTGGTGTTGGTGAAGAAAAAGATGAAAATGGGACTAAATTGAAAGTTTGGTATTTACAGAATTAATCTTTTCTTAATTGTAGATTGACCTCCAAAAGTTTGGTCAACCTTCAATTGAGTCCAAAGGTTTTGATTAGATTCAATTTGGCCACCAAATTGTATTAAGCCTCATATTGGGTCCATTAACTTATAAATATTAAACATTGATCTTTCCTAATTTAAATAATGGTACGATTAAGTTTTTTTATTTTATGTTTCAACCCACAAAACTTTCAAAAATTATACAAAAATTAAATAATTCTTAGAAAATAATATTTAGATAAAACATCAAAATAATATATTTCTAGGGGTGTTACAAAAAACCCAACATCTTTCCCTTCACAATCCTCATTTCAGACAAAGCAAAAAGATTATCCACATCTTAAAGCTTATACGGTAGTGGAAGATTCCAAAAGAGAAAAGCCCATTACAATGGATTTAGACAATTTATTTATATTATCCCGTGAGGAATCCTCCAACTGTGGTTTTGATAAAGATTCAAAAGCACAACTTTTAGGAAAAAGAACACAAATCATTGTTATCTTTGCAAGAATAAGGGGAAATTTGCAAAAAATTACCCTAACAAAAGAAACAAATCTACCTATATAATGTCTTAAGTCCTACAATGTTCAGGTACAACTTTATTTGATACAGATATTGAATCCCTATGCTCTGAACAAGAAGAGCAAATAAAAGAGACAGCATTTGCTACCCAAGATTCATGCAATGATGAAGAGGTACCCTTAGTTGAAGAATCTAAACCTGAAGATTATCTGCCTATTTACATGCTCCAAGCCAGCTCTATCCTTCAGAAAGCATTCCATTTCCTCATGGTATGGTACATATTTTTCTATCCAAATATCATAGGCCAATCAAAGCAATTAGATTCATGGATACAAGTGATGAATCCAAAAATCCTCCCAGAAGATGCCTGCAAACCTCATTATGAATTCTTCCAAGCTGCAATGGCTAGAGGATCAAAACATCCCTAATCAACAAGAAGCATACCAAAATTCAATTTTTTCTAGAATGTACAATATGTGTGCAAGCCCTTGGAAGCAAATTGCATGGTAAAGAAATTCTTCTCGGCTTCAATCTACACTATAAAGCCCAAAGACTTCAAGCCCTTCCTATGAGCATCAGGTTCCAAAGGAATTTCCAACCACTCGTAACTATTCAGAAGATTTATGCTTTCACAGATGCTCTTATAAAATATTCCAAGGATTGTACTCTACTTTATGATCAAGCTTAGTTGAAATAAAATCTCTTCTCCTTACATATATATAAGTCTTCTAAATTACGTCTAAGTTATCCCATGGTCTTTTCAAGGCCTTAGCTTAGACACTTCTTGGTCTTATGTTGGTCTTCTCATCTTAAGTCTAAAGGATGTTATCTACTAGCCTCCATGTGAGGATCCTATGCATCATAAACAAACTTAAGAAAGAAATAGATTTGATCCTTGTGCTACGGTCCTCTCAGTTGATGTTGGTGATTTAAACAAAGCTTGTTCACAAAGATCCGAATGAGAGAAAGTCCAATAGAGCTTACCTAATAGTCTAATATCCTCAAGTAGGATGAGTCTTTAGCTAGGGTGTGAGGAAACCTCTCTCTAAAGGCTTCTAAGTGTATGCATTTATTCATCCCTTTATCAACTTGCAAAGCTCTCGGCCAGCCCCACTCATTGGATTTTTGGACTTTAAGATTTTGTATGCAGGTCGTGTTTGGAATTGTTGAATTTGTTTGGTGTAGTTTTGTTGGTGTCATTACTTTGATTGAATAAATTTATTCCTGTTTCTATTAAATTAATTGAATTTGAAAGCTATTGCATATATAATATATTGAGTGATTTCGTGTGCATGCTAATTTACACAAGTATGTTTTATTTTGTTTTGAATATATATTTGATCATTTTGATAAATTTCTTCAAAAGCTAATTAAATTTTAAAAAAAAGGTGATTTTGGCAAATTTTAATTTGAATATTGGTGTGTTTATAAATATATTGATATAAATTAATTGAAGCAACATGTCACCAAAGTGACCTCTCAAGTGGAAATTAATTTATTTTGAAATATAAACGGTTGTGCACATGTAACTTATGTAAATATTGATCAACCCAAAGGAAGGTTTATATTTAGCATAATTACATGTACACTTATGGTAATAAACACGTGGCAATTATTTGGTTTTACATGTGAAAATTAAATTGGCCAAAAGGAAAATTTATTGTTTGACATATTACTTTATTATCAGTGTTTGATTACTGCACCAAGATATCACTTACACGCTAATACTTTGTCCAAAGATGAAATATTAATGGAGTGTCTGGTGTCTTAAGATGGGTTTACCTTTATTTGAATTAATTATTCCATTTTAGTTTTCTGCTTTGGTACTAATGTGAGTTTGTTTGTTTCATTTGTTTTGTCCTCCATTCAGTTTCTACTTCTGCTGCTAATATCGTTGCTAGCATCAATTCTATTCCTATGCTAAATGGCACAAATTTTAAGGCATGGCAAGAAAGTATCAAAGATACTCTTTGAGTTATAGACCTAGACATTGTATTAAGGGTTGCCAAACCCACTAATCTCATTAATACGAGTACCTCAGATGAAAAGAGGGAGACACAAAAGTGGGAAAAGCCTAATCACATAAGTTTCATGGTCATTAAGCATGCCATTTCAGAAGCTTTTAGTATCACTATATCTAACAAGGTGGATATGACTAAAGCTTTCCTTAGGAACCTTGAGAAGAGGTTTGCTACGAATGAAAAGGCTGAAGCTAGTACAATTTACAAAGCTCATCTCAATGAGATAAACGAGTAAGGAAACTTAAGGGAGTACATTAAGGAAATGTCTCATTCTGCTTCAAAATTGAAGGCACTCAAGTTGGATTTGTCTAAAGACTTGTCAGTATATTTGGTTCTGATATCCCATCTAGCATAGTTTAGTTAGCACAAGGTAAGCTATAACTGCCAAAAGTACTCATGGTCCCTTAATGAGCTTATTTCACACTGTGTTCAAGAAGAGGAGAGATTGAAATAAGAGACGACAGAGAGTGTTCACTTGGCTTCTACCTCAATGGACAAGAAGAAAGATATTAAAAGAAAGAAAAATAAGAAAGCTATGAATACAAAGCTACAGAAGAAATAACGTAAAAAACAAACTTAGGATGCTTATTACTTCTGTGGAGCTACAGGTCATAAGAAAAAATAGTGTTCCAATTATCACCCATGGCGTGCTAAGAAAGATCTACTTCTTAGCTTTGTTTATTCTACAGTTAATTTGACTACACCCATGGTGGATAGAATCTAGTGCAACAACTCCCATTAGTGTGTCTATACAAGGTTGCCAACATTCCCAAAAGCCTAATGATAGTGAAAGATACATCAACATTGGTAATGGCAAGACAATAGAGGTTGAAGCAATTGGAACATTTAGATTATAGTTAAGAACTAGTTTTTATTTGGATTTGATTGAAACTTTTGTTGTACTATCTTTTAGACAAAATTTGATTTCTATTTCAGCATTGGACAAGTTTAGTTATTGTTGTTCATTTGGAAATGAAAATTTTAGTCTTTTTCAAAATTCAAATTTGCTTGGTTCAAGTTCTTCATGAAGTTACAATAATCTATATTTGCTTGACATGATTAATTTATTTTGTGAATCCTTGTGTGTTAATATAATAGGTAAAAAGCGCAAATTAACTATTGAGAATTCAACTTCATTATGGCACAAGAAATTAGGTCATATCTCTAAAAAAAGAATTGAAAAACTTATGTCATACAGTATTCTCAATCCTCTTGATTTTTCAAATTTTTAAATGCATGTGACTTGATTAAGGGGAAATAAACAAGTGTCAGGAGATTTGGTGCCAATAGGAAATTAGACGCCTTAGAACTAATACACATAGATATTTGTAGATCATTCCCTATGGCTTCTTGGAATGGTCACTAATGTTTTACAACGTTCATCGACGAATTTTTGCAATATGGCTTTCTTTATCTAATTCATGAGAAATTACAATCACTTGATGTGTACAAAAGCTATAAAGCTGAAGTTGAGAACTAACTTAGCAAAAGAATCAAAAGCATTAGATCTGATTGTAGTGGTGAGTACTACAGTAGATATGACGAGTTAGGTGAACAATATCCAGGACCATTTGCAAAATTTCTAGAGGAATGCAGTCTCTTCCCACTGTACACTATGCCAGGTTCACCTACCATGAATGGTGTTGCTGAAATACGAAACAGAACGCTTAAGGACATGGTTAGGAGCATGATTAGTCATTCTACCTTGCCTGAATCACTCTGGGGAGAGGTATTAAAGACCATAGTATATATACTCAATAGGTTTTTGACTAAGGTCTTTTTATGAGCTTTGGCCAAGCAAGAAGCTTAGTTTAAAGCATTTATACATTTGGGAATGTCCAACTGAGGCAAGGCCTTATAGGCTAAACAAAGAGAAACTGGATTCCAAAACAATTAGTTGCTATTTCATTAGATACTCTAAAAGATCTAAGGGTTATAAATTTTTGTGAACCCACAAACAAGTCTATATTCAAGATAGGCAATGCCCGCTTCTGTGAGGATGTCAAGTTTGTGGAAGGAGCAAGAGTTAGGGACTTTGTCTTTGAAGAGCAATATGTTAAAATTCCTCTGGCTGCTATCGACAACGATCAAGGTCAACTTTCTAGCAAATTCTCCAATAAAAGCAGTCTTTCTTCTTCAATCATAGTTAAAAGCCATATTCCAAGTAGCTGCAGTAGAATAATTGTGCTTCATTTTTATTTTGCTTGAATCGAACATATAAATGTTATATGCTTTGAAACCTTCTTCTTCCCATAAAACTCTTTTAATTGTTCTATTTTTTATTTTTTTTTTTTTGGTTAAATTCATTCAAAACATCTGCAAATGCATGCTACCTAAATCTATTATCAAACAAAGTTTCAATAGAAATAGTTTCTTTCTTATGATTGTAACTTATTTACAGGTTTGATGTAAGATCATGTTGATGTTGTTACACTTTAGTAGGAACCTAAAATTAATTTTACATTTTATCTTTTGAAGAAAAACAAAAAAGTATTTTATGAGAGTATTTAAATAAGAAAAATTACCTTATTTCAACCATTAATAATTATGAGAGTATTTATGCACACTTACGTGAAGGATCTTTATCAATTTCCATGAGTTTTGCTTTAGTTTCTTTTCAATTAGAGAATTTGATAGAAAAATAATAAACAAAACATAAATAATTATAATATATAAAATATCAAATACAATATATCAAAAGAGGAGCAAACTATACAGCAAAGCGACATATCTCTTGGCAAATCATTTCTCAAGCCATTCTTCAACTTACTTGACTTCTTTTCAAGTTTTAGAATCATCAAATGTGTACATCTTCTTATAGATCGTTGCAAAATTAAACAACTACAGCGATCAAATAAAATAAAAAATCTAAAGCAACCTAGCTCTTAAAAAAGTAGCCCCCCCACACTCCCTCACCCCCTAAATAATTAAAAAAAATACTCCCTAAACACCAAGATCAAGACCCCAATTAAAAATATAATTTTTTTTTAACATATATCATACATAGAATACACAAAAGTGCTTAATTCATAACACAAAATGAAAAACAAACCACAAAACAATTAGCCACCAAAAAGACACCACCACAATGTCAAGAAAAACACATAATCTAATAAATAAAATAACAATTTGGAAGGATCTATCTCCCAAAAAAATCCACATTAGAAAACCCTCCCAAAGCACCCACCTTTACAATCGAAACACACGCACAAAACCTTCTTTCTTAACCTGCTAGTAAAAAAAATTAATAAGGCTATTTTATAAAATACTAACCAAAGATAAATCTGAACGCTTAATTCATAACCCAAAATAAAAAGACAAACCTAAAAACAATTACCCACCAAACAACCATCACACAAGAACTATCAAAGTAAATAAAAATCTAAAAGAATTTTTCTCGAGCAAATGCAACACAACAAAACCCTCCCAAAACACCTATCTTCACAATCAAAGAGCACAAACAAAACCCATTTTTCTCAACTAGCATAAAAAAAATCTATTAAGTCTATCTTCTAATATGCTAACCAATTAAAGATGAATTGGAAACAAAGAAATCAGAGTAAACATTAACAGAAAAATCACATAAACCATGAAGAGAGACTCTAAGCACATCTAACCCTAAAAAAAGCCTATGAACTTATTTTGCGGTTGAAATTGAGTAGCTATTATGGCGGTTGTCAAAACAAATGAAAACTCTAAATCCCTAGAGAGAACCATCATTTCAATATAGGAAAAAGAAGTTTAATATTTGTGAGAAAATAATTTTTACTTAGAGAAAAAAAGGTCAAATGCACACAAATAGAAAGAAATGCACCAAAAATGCCAAATAATTTAATAAAATCCACCTTTAGTCGACATCGCATAACCCTCTAGTTTTTTTTTCCTCACAAAAATGACATCACTTTGTAGTCTATAACTTCAAATTGTAAACAAAAATGATGACATTTTGCTATATGCAAAAAATCACACAATTTTTTTTAAAAAAATAAAAGAGCAGTGACAGAAAATAGCATTGTTTTCAAACCAAACCAAAAACCACAAAAAAAAAAGTAAAATAAGAAAAATCAACCTATTTTCTTCTTACTATTTGCAGTGAGCCACTACAATTATGCACAACAAGACAAAACCAATACAACACACAATACATGAGGAACAACCACTAAAAATAGTCTTTTTTTTAATAAAGACAAAAAGAAAAAGAAAAAGCATAGAGCAACGTTGTTTTTAAACCAATTCAAGAGCAAAAATAAAATGAAAAAAAAGAAAGAAAAGTAACATATTTCTTCTGATCTACTATGCGCCCTACAATTATTGACAAGAAGACAAAATTAGTAGAATAAATAATGCATATCGCACAATCACTTAAAGCAGCAAATTAAACAAATCGATATTGCATCATTGTAACCTAATTACGCACACGCACATTGACGCTTATAAATAATAGTTATATATACACTAACATAAATTTCATACTATGCATGGGTGACAAATATTAAGATAGTAAAATATAATTTTAAAACTATACATCAAATTCTAAAATAATTGAAATTACATATCACAATCTTTTAAAAGAAAAACTCAAAAAATAAAAGAATATTGGGGATTGCCATGTGCCCAATTACATATGAAAATAAAAATTCCATATAAAATTTAAAAAGGAAAATGAAAATAATCTTATTCATTGTATGTATTTCACAAAAAAGTGAAAAATAAAAATAAAAAATAAGATTTAAGAGAATGATTGGACCCACTCATTACATAAAAAGAAATGTAGAAAATATGAATTAATAATGACAACATAGAAAATAAAAAGAAACATTAATCAATAATTCAATAATATTTAAAAATGAAATAAAATGCTGTATAATAGAAGACCAACAAAACTTCATAATTGAAAAAGGGACATCTAATAACAAATTGAATAAAAAATCTATTAAAATAATAATTAGAAGAACTGATATAATAATAAAAAAAGGTAAAATTTCTTTATTATATTAAACCTTTCAAAAAGAAAAAGGAGAATGAATTTCACTTACAACTTCATTAACATATATATATACACAGAGAAATCAAAAGAACACTTATAAATTACCATTCTTAACAATACATTATAAGCAAATCAAATAAATCAATGACATGAACTTCACAAAAGGGAACATATTGAAAAAAGAAATATAATAAATTTGCTTGCTAACTCAACTGTTGGGATCTCTTTAGAATAAGTTTTGATTATGATCCTTTGCAAGGAAATGTTAGTTAGTAAATCTTATTTTATATTGTATTTGCTGTAAATAAGAAAAATGCTCAAATGAATCAATATCACAAGATTAGCAATCTGCCTGCTCAAATCATGCCTTAATAGAAGGAAGAAAAGCAATCATCTGGAAAAGTAACCGTTGGAACTTCCATATGAATATCTGCATGTTACAGAAGGAAAGATTTCATTGGAAGACAAGATATCAAAAATGAAGACTCATCTATTTAAAAGATAAAATCCAAGACAAATCACCCCTTAATAGAAGGAAGAAAAGTAATCATCCAGAAGTAAAGAAGGAAAATATTCTCTAGAACTTCCATATGGTAATCTACATGCTATAAAAGGAAAGATTTTATTAGAAGACAAGATATCAAGAATCAAGACTCATCTACTTAAAAGATGAAGTCTAAGACAAAAAATTTAAGCATTTCTCAAAGTTTAGAACTCTATAGGATATTACTCTTGAAGTCACACTAGAAGTTTGCTTTTGCCTTCCATCATCTAGTTTGTTAGAAGTTTTTGCAATAGAGAAAGTTACTTTTTGTTATCAATTTCTTATATTTTGTCTTCTCTATAACTTCACGTTTGTTCAATATAAGTACAAATTAAAATCCTAAGATTATATCTTAGACAGTGGATGTAGGCTTACCAAAACGCTATAAATCCTCATGTTCATTTTATTGCTTTCTTATATCTGTTTATTTATCCTTTCTGGATTTTTGAATATTATTCTATATCAATATTTTATAAAGCTTTTTAACGGACAAAATTGTTTAATTGATTTAGGAAAAGATCAATTCACCCCATCCCCCTATCTTGATCTCTTTTTACTTTCAATTAGCATCGGAGTGTTGGGGCTCACATAATAAGTTCTAACCAACCTTGAGCTTCAAAAACCTAATGATTGTGTCTAGTTTTGATATTCATACAAAAGGACAGTAACACACTCGTCCACCTTTGTTTGACTAAACAAACTACTCCACATGGAATAATAAAATTGGAGAGTTTATCATAACTCTTGATTATGACTTATGGAGTATAATCATCGAAGGACCACTTGTTCCAAAGAACATGTCCCCCAAAGGTAGAATGGAACTTATTGCAGAAGACAAAAGAATGTTGTCCATCAATGCCAAAGCCAAGAATATTCTATTTTATGCCTTAATTAAAGAAGAGTATAATTGAGTCAGCACTTGTTCCATTGCAAAGGAGATGTGGAGCATACTTCAAGTCACCTATGAATGAATATCTCAAGTAAAACAAGAAAGAATAGCATTACTTACTCACCAATATGCAATGTTCTCTGTGAAAACAAGTGAATCAATCAGCCAAATGTTCGCATGATTCATGGAGATAGTCAACCCCATGTTTGCTCTACAAAAAATTGTATCAAAAAGTGAGCAAGTTTGGAAAATCCTACGATATTTACCTCGTGAGTGGATACTAAAGGTCACTGCAACACATGAGGCCAAAAATCTAGAAATTCTATCATTGGGAGAGCTCATCGGATCACTTACTTCTCATGAAATGACACTCCTATCCAAAAAGAAAGTTCCAAAAATATAATTAAGAAAAATATTGCATTCAATTTAGAACAAGCTGATTGAAATAAAGATTCAGGGGATCTGGATGACACCCTAAACGATGAAATTGTAATGATAACAAAATGTCTCAGACAACTTATACAAGCAAGAAATCACTTCAAAAGAGACAAAAAATCAAGTTCTAGAAGAGGTAGCACTGATTACCAACAACCGGAACATATTATTTGCCATAAGTGTCATAAAGTTGGCCACAAGAGACCTAATTGCCCAAAGCTTAAAATAAATTCCAAACCTAAGAGAAGTTCCATATCCAAAGCAATGACCATCATGTGGGATGATTTAGATTCTAATCAATTCAATAATGAGGACAATTGCTTTATGGCTAATCGATAGGTAACTTTTCTTTTTGAAACAAGTTCCAGTAATCTTGAATGCAAAAATACTAGCTTGCATAAGGAGTTTCAAAACCAATTAGCTAAAGTTCAAAAGAAAATAAACTCTTGCAACTACCAAATAAAAAATACTCTCGATAAAAAAGCTTAGCTTGTTCAAAGTTATAACAAAATAATCAAGAAAGATATAGATGCCAAAAATAGGCTTGTTAGGAAAGTTCAAGATCTTTAAAATGAGAACTCTTTTCTACTATAAGAGAATTACAACTTAGATAGAACCATTAAAAGAAAAAAAAATAGGGGAACCCAAGATTCAATATGTTGGAAATAGAAAACAGAAATTTTGTTGTACTTGTGGAAGGAAAGGACGTGCTTAAAATCAGTGATAAAGGAACAGTTGGAAAAATGGATGGAACTTTCATTGAAAATATCTGGTTGGTAGATGACCTTAAATATAATCTTCTAAGCATCAACCAGCTTTGGGACAGTGAGTGTCATGTACAATTCAAACCTTCACACTGCATTATTATGAAGGATGACAAAATCATCTTTTCCACCGTTAGGGAGAGAAATATTTACTGCATTAACTTGGATGATTTGTCTAGCCAAAATGTTGAGTGTTCAGTACCTTCTGAAGATTCTAGTTGAACTTGGCATAGAGGACTTGGGCATGCAAACTGAAATTGCTTGACCATCTTGTTAAAAAGGATATCATAAAAGGGATTCCCAAAATCGCATTAATCTAAGACAAAGTGTGTGATGCATGCATTAAGGAAAAACAAACCAAAACTTCTTTCAAACCTATAAATGATATCTCTTCATCAAAACCCCTTGATTTCCTTTACCTAGATCTTTTTAGACCTATGAAAATATTTTCTCTAGTTGGGAGCAAATATGTTTTTGTAATTGTTGATGATTTTTCATGATTTAATTGGGTTTGATTTCTTTCTCACAAAAATGATGTCCTAATATCTTTTATATTTCTTGGTAAGAAAATACAAAATGAAAAGGTTATGTCATTAAAGCCATAAAGAGTGATCATGGAATCAAATTTGATGATGATGAGTTTACGATCTTTTATGATGAAAATAGATATTCCCATAATTTTTCTACGCCAAAAACACCATAACAAAATGGAGTGGTAGAAAGAAAAAAACAAAATTCTTTAAGAAACAGCATGAACAATGTTGAACGAATATGAGTTACTTAAATCATTATAGGGGGACTCTGTAAATACTATATGCTATATTGCCAACAGAGTTTTTATTAGACCTTTTATCAAAAAAAAACCCTTATGAACTATGTGGCATGGTAAAGTACCAAACATCTCATACTTTTGTTTATTTGGTTGCAGATGCTTCATTCTGAGCAATAGAGATCATCTTGCTAAATTTGATTCAAAATTAGATGACGGCATATTTGTGGGACATTTAGTTTGCAGGAAGGCCTATCGAATTTTTAGTAAGAGAAAAAAAACCATACAAGAATCCATACATGTTGTCTTTGTTGAGACTAATTCTCTTATTACCAAAGATACTTCGAGCATAGAATCTACAGGTATTAATAGCATCATTAAAGTGATGTAGCAAGAAAAAAAGGCTAAGAAAAGTTCCAAAATTATTGATGAAATCTCAAATGAAACTACCGATGAAGAGACAAAGAAAAGATATAAAAGTTCAAACATGCATCGAGTCATCCAATCGAAAAAATAATTGGGAATTTAGAAGCAGGAATAATGACTTGATCAAAGGCAAAAGGATATGATATTGGTAATATAGTCTTTTTATCACTTATAGAACCTGTTGATCAATATGAAGCACTAAATGGTATGTACCGGAAAAATGCAATAGAGGAGAAACTTTCCCAATTTAACAAAAACAATGTATAGAACTTAGTAGAGAGGCCTATTGACAGATCAGTCATAGAAACCAAGTGGGTTTTTCAAAATAAACTAGATGAGAAGGGAATCATGGTAAGAAACAAAGTAAGACTTGTTGCAAAAGGGTATTCACGGTAGAAAGATTTATGTGGATGACATCATATTTGGTGGTACTAACAATTCTCTTTTTGATGAGTTTGCAAATTCCATGAAAAGTGAGTTTGAAATGAGTCTCATGGGATAACTAAACTTCTTCCTTGGACTGCAAATCAAATAAAGTTTCACAAATATATTCATATGCCAAGAAAAATATACAAGAGAACTACTCAAGAAGTTTGGAATGGAAAACCATAGGGCAATATCAATTCCCATGGCATCTAACACCAAACTAGAGGCTAATCCTAAAGAAAAGGGACTTGAAGAAACAATGTACCAAGGAATCATTGGAAGTTTACTCTATCTCACTACTAGTAGACCAAATATTCTATTCTCGACAAGCTTGTGTGCCCAGTTTCAAGCAAATCCCAAGAAATCCCATCTTAGAGCGGTCAAGCAAATATTAAGATACTTAAGGGATCTCCTCACCTCGATATCTAGCATCCTCACTCAAAATATTTATCTCTTGTTGGATATTTTGATGCTGACTATAAGATCGCCCATAAACGTACCATAGGAACTTGTCAATTTCTTGGAGAAAGATTGATAAGTTGGTGTAGTAAAAAATAAAGTGTTATCGCACTATCAACAACTAAAGCAGAATACATAGTGCTAGGAAATTGTTGCACCCAAATTCACTAGATAAAAAAACCTATCTAGGATTGTAGAATGAATTTATATCATACCTATTAAACATTACAATACTAATGCTATTAGTATTACAAAAAATCCTATCCATCATTCCAGAACCAAGCATATAGAAATTAGGCACCATTTCATAAAAATCATGTATCTAGTAGTGTTATTTGCATAAATTTTGTGGAAACCAAGTTCCAGTTGGTAGATATCTTCACTAAAGCCCTTTTTGATGAGTGTTTCCCTTTTGTTAAGAACCATATGAGCGTAATCTCCTTTCCTACCAAAATTCACCGCTAAGGTATATTTTTCTCCCTCTTGTGCCGATAATTGACCTTTTTTAATGCTGAAGAGGGAGATGGTCATCTAAAACTAGAAAATGAAACTCTTCATTTTATGGAACTAGAAATTATATTTTGTTTTTCAATTTACATTTTGTGGAACTAGAAACTCCTAAGAAAACTAGTTTGCTAAATTATTTCTGCACAATATATGTAGAACTAATACTCTTTATTCAGTATATGTTTTTGTGAAATTATTCTTCCTGATGCTAGAACTTTTTTTTAGGGGAGAAGGCTACGTGAACTAATTTATGTCAAACTATTTTGCTCCTTGAAGTTTAACATCTCCTGTTATACATTATATCAATGTTGCTTAACGTTGAACTTTATAACTCCTTTGAAAGCATGCAACTAGTTTTTCAACACAGCTTGTAGTCATGGAGAGATTGAAATCAAGGGAAGCACCCTATGTATGCAAAAGGATCATCATCAAAAAGGGAGAGATTGTTGGAATCTCCTTAGAATAAGTTTTGATTATGATCATGTGCAAGGAAGTGTTAGTTAATAAATCTTATTCCATATTGTATTTGCTGTAAATAAGGAAAATGCTCGAAGGAATGAATATCACAAGATTAGTAATCTGCCCACTCAAATCATGCCTTAATAAAAGGAAAAAAAGCAATCATCCGAAAGTAAAGAAGGAAAGTTATAATTGTAACTTCCATTCGAAAATCTGCTCGTTATAGAAGGAAAGATTTCATTGGAAGATAAGATATCAAGAATCAAGAATTATCTATTTAAAAGATGAAGTCCAAGATAAATCATACCTTAATATAAGGAACAAAAGCAATCATCCAGAAGTAAAGAAGGAAAGTAATCTCTAGAACTTCCATACAGTAATCTACATGCTATAAAAGGAAGGATTTCATTAGAAGAAAAAATATAAAGAATCAAGACTCATCTATTTAAAAGATGAAGTCTAAGACAAAACATTTAAGCCGTTCTCAAAGTTTAGAACTCTACAAGATATTACTCTAGAAGTTACACTAGAAGTTTGCTTTTGCCTTCCATCATCTAGTCTGTTAGAAGTTTCTGCAATACAGGAAGTTACTTTTTGTTATCGATTTTTTATATTTTGTCTTCCCTATAACTTCATGTTTGTTCAATATAAGTATAGATTAAAACTATAAGATTATATCTTAGGTAGTAGATGTAGGCTTGCTGAATCACTATAAATTCTCGTGTTCATTTTATTACTTTCCTATATCTGTTTCTTTATCCTTTTGGGTTTTTGAATATTATTCTATATCAAATATTTTGCAAACCTTTTTAAGGGACAAAATTGTTTAATTGATTTAGAAAAAGATCAATCCCCCCTCTCTTGATCCCTTTTTACTTTCATCAACAAAAAATAATGACTATAGCTGAAATTTATGAAAAACAATAATTAAAAAATCATGGACGTATTATTTCAATGCAAAAAGAAATTATCCAAAAGAGAGAATATGTTGGAGAAGAAACTTAAATAAATACCTAAAATTTAAAGCAATCATTGTACTAAATAAATAGGTACTCAAATTTACAAGCATAACAAAAAAAATTTAGTATCAAGAAAGAAGTTGATGATTACAAAATAGAATAAATGTAAGTGAAACTTACAATTATCGAAACAAAACTTACAATTCTTTGGATATAAGAAATCATTCACAAAGAATCATGGAACTTTGAGAAACTTCAAGAACTAAAAATCTCTCTACACAACTTCTAGAAAAAACAAACAGACACACTACTGTTTATCGAAAAGTACCTCGCTCCACTTATGTGCAATATCATTTGGCGTCGTTTGTGGAAACTTTGAAGAACGAAATAGAAACATTGAGGATACAAACAAGATCAAGAGCTCATGACATTAGCAACTAGTTGTCCCTAATATTGGAGAACATAAAGAGTCACCAACCTGAAATACCATGATACCCAATACTAAAGCTAGCTCTGAAGGTACAGCCTATACCGAAGGAGACACATGCATAGCAAGTACCACTTTCTGGAGATCCCATTTTGCTGTTGACCCTAAGGGTACTAATGATTACACTAGAGAATTCCACTTTTTAAGCTAGAGAGAAGAGCTATGGTAGTCTTGTTACTCAAATCGAAGGCTTTGTCCTCCAAAGAGCAGATCGCCCAGAGAACCGATCCTAAGTGAAGTATCACCCTCTTCATCCACCTTTGCAAGAAAACTTTCATTCTTCCTTTCAAAGGATTTTTTTTGCCCATTACAGTCAAAGTACAAACTTACTGATTGGCATCGCAACCTATAGGAGAGACTAGAAACTCATACTTACCCGTGATTGCTCAAGAAACCAATAAGCAGCAAATGTACAATTAAGGAAATAACAATATAAGAAGCTAGGAGATAGTGGACATAATCCCCCTCTGGTGTTCACCACCTTCACGCTGCCTACCACCCCTAAAACAAAGATTCTAATAGTGACATTTCAATGTGGCCGCATCTATCATCCTCCTCAGAAGACAATAGAGAATCCAAAGAAGTGGAAATCGGACAAGTGATGCCACTTCCACTGCAACAACTGACACACCACTAAGTGATGCCAAAATTTGAAGGATAAAAGGGATAGGTTGATCTACATAAGACACCTTAATGAATATGTAGCCCAAAAGCTAAATAGTGCTATGAAGAGTTTAATAGCAAAAAGAAGAGAGGACCTTTGATGTCCACCCAGACAGCAGCCAAATGCCCTATGGAGAGTCCAATAGCAAGAAGAAGATAGGACCTTTGATGTCCACCTAGCAAGCAGCCAAACACGGAGAGGTAAAGCTACACACTATTGACGAATATAGCACCAACTCTTGTGAAAAAAGTTATTAGAGCAACTCAAAAGTCATAGATGAAGGTTCAATACAAACACCTTAAATAACACCAACACATCAACTACTAGATTTGACTAAATGAAGGAACTAAACCAGAGCAAAAAGAGAGGCAAATGCAAAAGCATACTTTAAAATATTGATGCCATCATTACGTTTGCTCCAAGCAACCATCCCCCATATTGCTCGAATGCGTTGCTTGTGATGCTCTTCTTTACTTCTCATCTTCTTTAAGACCATTTTAGATTTAGTAGTTTGGTACTTATTTTGAAGGATTATTTCTTTTCAGGTAAGAGATTAATTTTATTTTAATTGAATAATGCCAAACCACTCAAGGATAGCATCTCATTGTTGCTATTTACTTGAATCAATTTGATTTTTCATATGTTATCATCTCTAATCATCAATGGATTTACCCATGATCCTAATGTATCGCTCTCTACAACCCCCTTTGATGACTCTCCAACATAATCTCATTATAAAATTCCTCTAGGAGTATGTGGTCACCACCTAGTTATAATCCCACTATATGGCCCTTGGGAAACACATGGTCACCAGCATAATTCCAAGACAATACTTCACTTTAAGTACTTGGTCGTCACCTAAGAATAATCCTACTATATAGCCCTCCAAGGGCACATGATCGCTAGCATAACTCACTATATGGCCCTCGGGGGATGTGGTCAACACTCAAAAGTCCACACTAAAACCTCCCCGAAGGCAAGTGTCAACTCTTTGGCCTAATCCCACTATAAGGATCCCTTAAGAGCATGTAGTAGCCAAGCAAAAAGGTCTACCGTAAATCTTATCCCAAGGAAAGTGACAACATCTCAACGTATAGCACTAATAATAAAGACCTCCTGAATGAAGCTTACAATCAAACTTCACAGCTCAAATTGCCACCAAGATTGAAACCCTTTAAATGGGATCCTTTACAAAACATCATCCCGACACTTAGTTTTTAAAAGCCCTCGCTAGCTAGGCACATAATTACATTCAAACAAATCGCTAAGTACCACAATGAACTCTCACTAATAAGGCACCCAATGTACTCCACTATGATCCATTAAGTACTACAATAAGCCCTCGATAAAGAGGCAACCAATTGTATCCATAGTAAACAACAGAGTCTCGCGATGGAACATCACACATAAGGGTCCAATTGAATTCGAAGTGATTAACTAAGTACTACAATGATACCTCATGAATGAGGCTTGCACCCCCACACCATGTTTCAACGGGCATCAGTCTTAAGACCTTCAGAAAGAGGTTCCCAACAAAACATAGTTATGCCATCTAAAGATCATGATAAAACTGCACAATCGAGGTACTCAATCATACCTCCGGCAAGAAATTACATACTGTTATAAACCCTCATCAGTGAGGTACTCAATTGAACTTGATTCGAGAAACTAAGCAACATGATGAGACCTCCCTAGTGAGGCTCACACGTACATTCACACCCTAATCAGTTTAGCTTAATAAAATTCTTTCAGGGGGACTTATGACAAAATTCAAAAAAAATAATTAAGGTACTTAATGTGAAAATAATAATTATTTTAATTTTCCTTTCAATTATTTATCAGAACAAAGAACAAAGCCCTACTTGTCACACTATAAAAATATACATTACATTAAATTAAAAGAAATAATTACGACCCCAAAAAGCTCAAAGTTTTGTTTTTCCTTAAAACGAGGATTGTTTGTTTATAAATTATCAAAAAATATTTCAACTTCCAAAATATAAATAAGCATACCATCATATTCTCCAATTTCACTACTCAAAATACACACAACAAGGTGAAAAATATCCTCTCAATTCATTTTCTACTCATTCTTTAATATCTAGCCCTCTCATTTTTTATCCCCCTGCCAAATCTATATATACATATACACAAATAATTTTAATATCAATTTTACCCTACTAATACAATAAAAAAATTATTGATGTGACATCTTATCTCCTCTCAAAATACAATCAAACAAATAGATTTCTCCCAAATCATTCGCTACGTACCTACTTCCAAAAATACAAACAATCAACTATCATATTTCTCAACTCTATTTTTTAGAAATTATTTTGTCAAAATATTTTGATAAAATATTCTAAAATATAAACGAACAAGCCCTTTGGTTCTTGTTTTGGGGTGGGGTACAACTGCAACTGTCCTCTCGCTCGATAGCAACATTGCATGATGGCATTGGCGACTCGCACCAACCGCCCCAGTGCAAACAAAAACATCAATTGATAAAAGTTTATTCTGATCATGAGTTGTTTTTTTCAGCAGGGAAATCTTTCCCAATCTAATCTGATTATAAGTTGGTTGTCAATTCATATCGTTTTCTATAATTAATATTATTTTAGTATATGATTAATCATTCTCTTTGCTTATGGTCAAATTATATTTTGCTAAAATTTCCCGAGATTGAATTCTAGCTTGCTGTTAGACTCTGTCTTTGCCTTCTATGCATCGTCAAGTGTAACATGTGTCGGAAAATATCGGGTCTTTTAGGATATTGTTGAGGGTTGACAGTAGATTTTACCATTAATCCCTCAAATTTCACAAAGAATTTCATTTTTAATATTATTGTATGAATTTACTTTGAACTCTTTATTTGTTTTCATCTTTCATTTTTTATTTTAATTTAATGAATAGATGCTAAGTATATTTAATTTTTATTAATTATTTTTATAAAAAAATATTTAATATATTTAATATGTATTCATGAAATAAAATGAAATATGAATTGAAATTGAAAATCCAAATTAGAATGCACTTACGATGATAACATTTACTACTGCACACTTTTATATACAATAATATCATCTAGTACTTTCCTCCGCTCACTTTTACATACAATAATACCATCTATTACTTTCCTGCACACTTTTATATAACAACTTTTACTACTTCACACTTTTGTATACAATAATATCATCTAGTACTTTCCTGCACACTTTTACATATATAGTACTCAATAAAACATTAAATTCTTGAATGAAGTTGACTAGAATGGTCATTCGGAATTGGGTTGATTGGTTAAGAAAATTCGAATCAAACACTTGATTTGTCAGGTAGCAATTTTAGCTATTTGATCCTGACTCAAATTTATTGGGTATTTAATTTTTTAAATATTTAAATATATTTGGTATTTAATTAGTTCAGATTAGATTATCTGACATGATTTTTTTTAAAAAGAAAAATTAATATATATTATTTAAAAAATTCGAAAAAAAAATTTTAAACTCTGGCCTCTGCACTAACAGAAGCCCTGGCCCAAACTTTGCCCTTTTCAAATATAAAATATATATATATATATATATTATATTCATATATAATGTATATGAATGATACAAATGAATATAATATATATGAATGATACAAATAGATATATATGTATTATTTATATATCATATATAATTATGTATTTATATATAAACTAAAGTCTCAACTCTTTGCTTGAGTAGGACTTTCTACCCAATGTCATATCCAAAATTTTGTTTGAATATCAAATATTTGATTTGTAATTTTTTTTAAATTAAAAAAATTGAACTCCATCATAATCCATTGAATTGACTCAATATTTGAATTACCCAATTCAAATGCCCACTCTTATGATTGAGCGTGGTGCGGCGATCATTAATCCAACATTATTGATTAAAGACAAATTGTGTATGAAATTCAGCAAATCTACTGGGATCTCAAAATCCTAGTTGGCATGAAAAATTTTCAACTTGAAATAGTCCATGTTTTGAAAATTGGATCAGATCAGCCGATCTGATTAGTAATCGAAGACCAATCTGATTTGATTGAAGGATAAATATCAGTGGTGGTCAAAATCGATCAAAACCAAATCTATTCAATCGATTTGCTTTTTTAAAAAAATTAAATTTTTTAAGGAAAAAAATAATGAGTTAAAGATGATTAAAAATTTTGGACGCCTAATTTTTTATTATATGAAATTTATTTTCTTAAAATTTAATAAAATAATAACTATATGTAAATACTTATATTTAATTTATTGTCTTATTTTATTTAATCTCTTTTAAATTATGTTGAACATTTAGTGTAAAAGAATTTATTTTTACTTTGAGTTGAAATAATGAATAATTACTTAAATTAATATAAAATATTATTTTTTATTTATTTATAATTGATAAATAGTAAAATAATATTATTTTTTTAAAAATATACTTAAAAATAAGTAAGTTAAATATTTTTTAAATAATATTTTTTTATATCTATTAAAAATTTTATTTTTTATAATATTAAAATATTATATATGTATATATATAAAATTAAATATAATTATTACGTTATTACGACATCTTATCAATTTAACTAATAATCAAATTAATTGAACTGATTAAATCAGTAAAATTATCAATTTATTATCCAATTCAATTTTAAAAACATTGAAACTAGACATTCAAATTTATAGGAAACTCAAGCATCCAGCAACAATTAAAACAAAATTAAAACAATTTCAATGGCTGCACAGCTTCCCAAGTGCTTCGGTGAAAATGGCTGCAAATGCATCCAATTCCTTCTGAGGTCTGGATAAACCAATCTCCAAACCCCCCTCGAAATTCCTCGATTTACATAAAGACATCGACGTATCCCCATCAATGGAAGGTGATTCGTACTTCTTCGGCCTTCCCCAGCCGTAATCCGCGTCGTAGAGATCGAATCTCGGAGATCCCGCCACCCCATACAGCCTTTTTCCGATCAGCTTCCCGAATTCCAGCGGCCAATTCTCTGCTCCTTCAAGAATTCCCTTTTCATTATACACAACCTTCTGTATAGCCTTCCCCACAGTCTCTGCCGCGACCAAGAACCCGTCGTTTCCTTTCAACAATCCGTGGGTCGATTCCGCCTTCACAAACGCCAAGCAGTTTCCGAAATACGCAGCCGGCAGCGGCGGGTTCATCCGTCCGCGGCAGTCCGCGGCAAAGCCGAAGAACTCAGGCTCGTCGTCCGCCACTTCCTCCGTCTCTGCTTTAATCAAGCAAGCCCAGACCAAGCCGCAGGTGACAGTGAAAGCCGTGATGTGCATTTCGGGCCGTTTTTCCAGGACGAACTGTTTCAGCTTCTGCACGTCGTCTTTCGTAAGAACGAAAGTCGCTCGGACTTTGCCGAGAGGGAATGAAATCGGCGGAGATTCCACGACGCGGGATTTCTTGTTTAAATTCCAGTAGAGGGAATCCAATCCCTCCGGATCCTGGATGGCTGTTCTGTCGTAAAACGGTAGTAACTTATCTTCAATCAGCTTAGAATCGCTGCCCAATCTGTTCACAGAGGCCCAGGCTTTGATGAATCGGACGATTGTGCTGGCATCGCCGATGGCATGGTGGGTGGTGAAACCCAAGCACACACCATGGTCAGTAAACAGAGTGATTTGAATCGCTAACACTGGGAAAATGACATCGTCGGAAGAATGCTCCGCCGGCGGAAGCTGAGGGACACAATCGTAGAAATCATCAGCCAATCGGGGGTGGTTTGCCGTGAGATAGTTGAAGTCCTTGTCGGACTCGGCGATGGTGAGTGGAACCGAGTCACCGACGACGAATCGGATGAAGGGTCTTTCAGAGTGGAGAGGATGGACGATCTTTCCGGCGAATGGGAGGAAATGATTGAGAGTTTGGAGCAGGGATTCTTTCAATTTGGGGACGATGGTTTCCAGGAACTGGGTCTTCGAACAGGGGAAATCGAAGAAGAGGAGACGCTGGACGGGGTGGAAGTACAGCCATGTTAAGTCGAAGTGGATAAGTGGGAGAGCTAGCTCAGCCACCGTCTCCGGCGATGGCTGGACGTCGCAGCGCTCAAGCACGGCGGAGGCGGTCGGGGTTCCTGCCATGAAAATTGTGTACTGAGGGAAAGACTTTTGTGTTCGGGGCTTTTGGGAAGTGTCCGAGGAATTTTAAAAGCGACGATATAGAAAAATACTTCAAGGAAAATTATCAGAAAGTAGCGGGCGAGATTTGACTGGGAAATTTCGAAGGTGACGTGGGCATTTGTTGATCGCCAAAGTTTTAAATTGTATATGTAATATTTCTTTTTTGCCCTGTGGCTGGAAATGAGGACATGCGAAATTAACACTACTTCTGGAGTCGTTAAGTTGAGATTCAGATAAACGTACTTCTAAAATGGTTTTTGGAAATAGCATCGACTAAGGCCGGTTTGTTTATGTTTTCGGTTAGGATATCATTTTAATAATGGTCATTTATAATTGTATTATTTTTTGTGCTTTTATCCATTTTTTTTTGCAGGTAGCAAAATGAAAAGTAGCCATTGCTTGATTGCGGCGGTTGCGGGAATCAAACATAGCAAGTTAATGATAGCAAGTCTTTCTTTGATGATATTAAATTTGTTTCTCAAGAACAAAGGACAGCAACAATTGACAAAGTCAAATAGGAAAGTAGCTGATTATATATTTGTGATAAAGTTGATGTATATATGGAAAATATAGTCTCTTGTACAGACTATATAAGCAAAAAACCTAGGAGAAAAAGAAAAGATCTCACAATATACTTCATAAACCTTTAGTTGCTTGCTATCAGAGTCACATAATCAGCCTTTGAGCAGTATAAGTTCTAGTATTTTGGTACTTTGTACCTTGTATCTGCTTTTCTTATAATAAAATTGTAGGTTAAAAATCCTAAGTGTTATCGCTTAAACAGTGGATTAAGCTCATCGAACCACTGTAAGTCATAGTGTCTCCTTTTATCTTATTCAATAGCCTTTTGGCTATCGTGATATTCCAGTTTATATTATTTACCTTTCACTTATAATATCTCATGAACTTTCATTTTCAACGCCCTTTTTTATTTTCAACACAAAATACTAATTAGAGACTCACTTTTTTATTCATTTTTACTTAAAATGTTTCTTATTTATATTTTGAATTCTTTATTAAACTTATCATATCATCCTACTACTACATGAACAAACTTAAATATGATTTGATATAAAATAATCATTATCATTTAAAATTTAATAAAATATACCTATGTTTTAAACATATATATTTTTAAAAATAAAAAATATAAATCAATTAACTTTTCAACCTTATACCTATTATATTCATAACTTTCTAATAAAACTTTCAAATACAATTTTATTTTTTATTTTTAAATGATAACTAACCAAAACTAACACGGATAGCATTATGTTTGAGGCACTTATTTGTATATGACAATATATTTACTTGATTGCGTCTAGTGGCACCGGCCGTGATTTGAGAGTATCATATATTGCGGAACAAAATCCTCACATTTAAATGTACTTCCTTGTACGGGTGTTCACGGGTCAAGTTGATTTGAGTTTGAGAGGAAAATGATTTCAAATTGATCAATTTTAATTAGTTTAGTTCGAATTGAGTTTCATCATTTTTAATTTCTGAATTCAAACCAAACCAGCCCGATCTGGTTTAGTTCGGGTAATCGGGTTCAAGGGGAACGAAGAAAGAAAGAAAGAAAGAAAGAAGAAGGAGAAGGAGGATGAGGAGAACGTACCCAATGCAATTTCGTTAATTTTTTAATTAGGAATTCAAGACAATTAGATTGTTTTCAAAATATTCATCAAAATTTAAAAATATATATTATTGCACAAGAGCACTACAAGTTATAATTATTATAAATTATCTCTTTATCTATCACAAGTCATGATTGATATTATAAAATTCCAAATTTAAATTTTAATTGAATATTAAATACAAATATAAATAACAAAAGTCATAATTTAAAAAAATAATAAATTATTATTTATTTTAATTAGTCAGATTGGGACGGGTCGATGAAAGTAAAATGCGATAACCGAACCAAATCGAACCAATTAAATTAGTTCGATTTGGATCGTCTGATTCATCGGATCGGATTATCCTATGAAAACCCCTCCTTCCTTGCTTGAAACTTGTGGTTTTCTTTTTTTCAATTAAAAATTTTACATGAAATTAAAAACGATATATTTTATATCATCATACAATAATTAAGTTAGTGCTGACATATATATATAATTATTTTAAAAGATATAAACATATATGCACTTCAGAAACCACTCTAACATTGTTTCTTAACAATTGAAAAATATTAACCATTACTTAATTTTAACATCAGAATATTGTTTGAGTTTTTCAAGACAATTATACCATTCAAACAATGTTAAGATCGTTCGCATCCTCCAACTCTCTCATTTTTTTATTTTTTATTAATTACTTAATTGGTTGTTTAATAAATTTTATTTTTGTTATCTTCTTTTTCAAAAATTTATGACTTGTAAATTAAATTTATTTGAAAGAAAATAATTTTTAATGTCGATCAAACTAGAAAAAATAACAAAAGAAGAATTGACAACTTCTTGATGCCTAACTTAAATTTTATAGAATACAACGAAATTAATAACAATCATACAGTACTAGTGATATATCCATGTATCAATTAAGAATATGTGATCACTCAACTTTTTGGGATATTGGAATAGTTTATCTGGCTGTACTATAGAATAATATATGTGAGAGCATGCTCAAATTAAAAAAAAATGCTTCGTAAGTGTAATTGCCCTCCAAATAATTGGGCTACACATGAATGGCCTCTAAAATACAAGTTTAATAGGCTGTGCTGTTCGTTTTTCTCTTTTTTTTTTGAAAAAAAAAATTTATTTTGTTTTATTTTTCCATTGGTTACCATAAATATTTAAATAAAATTATTAAAAAATTATTGTGATAAAGGATGCGTAGTTTCTATACTATCTCAACGGTGCAAGTGGTTTGGCACGTTATTCACGACGGTGGGTATCTTTTCAACTGACGGCGGCTGCGCCTCGCACATTGTGCGCGCAATTGGGACTCCAGCTCTATTCATCGCCAACTACCTACAACTTTATCCTCACCTCACCAAACCCCTTAATCATCAACCCATTCCAGTATTCCACACCCCACCTACCCCTTTTCTCTTCTTATTTTTCGAATTTTGGCGTTTATGATTATTTTCATCAAATGATAGAGCAACCGAGAAAGGGTTCCTGACGTTGTAAAATTTTGACAAATGGCAATATCTCAATATATCTATCACTTTTAATGGCGACAATTAGCAAGCATCGGGTCCCACTCCCGAAGGCTGAAGCAGATAGTACTGACCTATCGGCTATTGCTCGACCTACTTTATAATTTAACAAAGGTTTCCAAGGGATCTTCGTACCTTCTTTTCTGTTTTATTTTTTTTTTTCTCTTTTTTTGAACTTCAGCAAAAGTTTAAGTTTCATTAAAGAAATTTTATATAATTATTGTATTTTAACGTGACGTGAGTTAAACAACCAATAACTTTATTTTGAAGTTTATAGTACTCAAACCCATTAAACAAAATTAGAATTAATTGTAGATATAAATGATAACTACTAAATTAAGCTTATAACAAAATTGTAACCGAATAGGAAAGTACTATATATAAGAATTGACAAAAAACCTAAACTGAATTTACTTTGACTAAATTAATTGTTCAATACAAAATTATTGTTTAGTTGTTATCAGACTAAGTCAAACAAAATCATTGTTTGGTTTTAACTAAAATTTACGCATCCAATTAATAGTTTTACGTTAATGAAAATATTTTATTAAATCAAAATTTTAAAAATTTTGTTAAGTTCACAGATTAAACTATTTATCATCCAGAACTTTCTAATGTTGATATCATGCATGAAATTCTAAAATTTTTTAGTTTATTGTATAAAACATGAGGAAAGTTGTATTCAACAAACACAATTTATCAATTTATTAGACTATAAATAACTAAATCTTTATAGTGAAAGCGAAAACGTAACAAATTTCAAAAGTATATTATTTTATTACTATATAATATACGTGGCAAGACATGTGACTTTCTTCTATCTACGCATTAGTATTTTTTTTATTTTTTCTTTTTTGCTTTTCAGCCTACAAAATGATGTCGTTTCATATTGCTATACTTTATTCATTTTGTCTCTTTGCCGAATGAGTAGAAGAAAATAAGGAATTTTGATTTCTCTCTCTCTTTTCTTGGCTGGTTTTCTTTTGTGTGTATTGGAAAGTGAAAGTTAAAGAGTTTTTCTAGTCTAGGGCTCACCTCCATATTAATTTTTTTCACACACAAAGAGTGTTGTAGTGTTTGTTTGTCTATATTACTTAATCTTTTCGAGGGTTTTGCTTTATTAGTGAAGTCATTTTTGCAATTCCACCAAAATGGTTGGCAAAAATGTGATCTTTAATGATGAAGGTGTAATCCTCGCCCAAATATTTTCACTATTTTTGGCAAAAAAATTAAAAAATTGCTTAAAATCTAGAAGTTCATTGGGTCTTTTTTTTGGGAATCATTTGTTTCGCAGATGAGATTGGACCTGAAGGAGAAAAGAGAGATGAGGTGCCAAATGGAGACCAAATTGGTGGTGGGGACGACAATGAAGATGAAGAAGAAGATGGTACAACAAGTTTCTTCCCCCATTTTCCATAAATGTTTACATGTGCAATTTCTTTTTGTTTTATTATTTGTATGCTTTTTTGATGTGTTTTTATTGATCATAAGGTTTCCAAATTTTGGAATTCTTTTGTAGCTTTTCTTGTGTGGTGGGCAAAAACCTTACTTGAAGAATGCAAATTTTTATTTGGCTGGGGTGGGGGATAAAATTGTATCTATGACTTATTTGTAGCTCAACAAGTTGGTTTTATTAAAGCATGAGGAGATTGCGGTAGATGCAATTAAAATTTTGCCTCTTTGGCTTTTTGTTTATTTTGATTAAGGTAATTTTTTGTGTTTTGGGGTGTGTGCATGTTATCTCTCTTATTTGGAGTTTATTAGTTGATTTGGTGGTTCTTTATAGAGAATAGAGTCAGACTATGTTGCCGCTTCTTGTTGATAATGCTTTCTAATTTTCACTATGTATTGTTAAGATTTATGGGGAAAATGGGCCATTTAACTGGAAAACACGTGTGATTTTTCTAGAATATGTATTCATGGGAAGAATTTTCCTTTTGATTTACGTAATAAACGTCTTATATCATTTAGTTTTGGCAAAATACAACACTTCCTTTTACTCTTCAATTTATTTTCATTCATTTAATTGAAAAACACGTGTGATCTTTCTAGAATTGGGGGAAAGGTTTGCCAAAATTGGTGAAAGGAGCCTTGAAGATTAGTGTATTTAGCTTTTTATTGCATTCCTGAAGGCTTAGGGTTGCAGGAATCACACTACTAAAAAAACAGCTTTTGTGACGAATTTTGCCAAAAAATCCATCGCAAAATCTTTGGTCTCAATAATTTGCAATGGATTTTTTGGTGACGGAATTTGTGACGGAAAATTCCAACACAAATTTGCAGCAGAAAATCCATTGCAAATTTGAAGTTTTTGCGATGGAATTTCCATCGCAAATCTGTAATTGTGCAATGAAATTTTGTTTGTTGCAAATATTCAATTTTTTGGCATTTTTTGCAATGGATTTTTCCATCGCAAAATGCAGTTTTTGAAGAATTTTTCCGTCATAAAATATTTAATTTTTTTTGCAGCATTTTTCCAATATTAAAAGCCTGTAATCAAAATAGTATATTAATAAATCCCAAAACACCATACTTAACGATGTTTATAACCATCAAAATGATAAAATAACAAATCTTTCATAAAATTCAAATATAACATTAAATAAACAAAATATTTATAAATTCATCAATATAAAAGTATAAAAATGTAATTATCAAAATTTAATCATCTTAAAATAGTGTACACCTGAATATTCATATATAAGTCAATCAATCATCATCCTCATCATTTATGTTTCTTCATGGCTCTTCATTAGGAGATCTAGATAAGAATGGTGCAGGAGATACCTCTGGCTAACGTAAATGTGAGCTCAGTGCCATGAAGAAGAGATTTGTAGGCAAATAAAATGGTGATGTCTGAGAATGAACTGATGGTGATGAGGTATGCATATTCTACTGCATGAACATCTATCGCATAATCACCCCCATATCTATGAATTTTTGTTTAAACATCACATTTTCTTTTTTTATATATGTCATTTGTTCTTTCAACATTGTCATTTCTTCTATCAATGTCTTAATTTCTTCACTTTCATAGGGTGGATTATTTGGAAGTCCTCCAGATGAGTGACCTAAGACAAAGGAAGCCTTACTTCCAAGTTCATACATCCACCTCTTCTTCGACTCGTCTACTGTATCTTTCCACACCTACACAAATAATATTACCACAAATTAATAAAAATAAAATAATTCAATTTGAAAATAAGTTAAAATATAAATTAATAACTTAAAACTTTCACTTGAAATTGAGATGACATGGATACTGAAAAACTGTCTACAACATTACTTGAACTTTAACTAGAAAACTCTTATAGTCAACTGTTGAATATATTCTATACATGAAGTACATAGAATGATCAACATATATAAAAATTTAAAATTTCTACATTAAATTCATGACATTTAAACTTTCTTTGTTTTTATACAACATACTACTGACATAACTATTCTGTGCACATTTATTGACCTATATACGCTCACCTTTTTCATTTAATACAGAATGTGTACACATAAATGATTTTGCAAGTGCATGTGGGTGTCCAAGTTACTCCTACATCCAAACAGATTTATCAGGAGTCAATTAGAAGTAGAATTAAATATTGATACTTTTATAAAAATTACCAATTTGTCTTTGTGCGATAGGTATAAGATACATCCACCCTGATGAAGTGAAAATCCAACACCACCGCAGTTTGATGCCAATTGCCAATTTATCTTTGTGCGATAGGTATAAGATACATCTACCATGATGAAGTGGAAATCAAATACCATTGCAGTCTGACGCCCAATTAACTTTATTTTGAGCACTTAATTTTTGGAATCCATCATTGTCCCATTCTTGAAGCAATTCATCCCAAACTTCATTTTCCATCCAAATTGGCTTCTTTTTGGATAGCATGCTCGGTGTAATTTATTTTTCAATATCTTCGATTCACGAAGCTCAAATATTTTGAGAATTAGTGCACTCTCATGTTCATACCAAGTAAATATTTTCTGAGGCACATAAAAGAATTTAAAATATTTAGAGGACTCTTCCATTTTGAAATCTAATTAAGCAAAAAAAGTTGTATGATACTTAAAATAATTCTTACCACAAACTCCTCAAATCACATCATTCTAACTCTATTTGGAATTTTTTTTCATAATTCTAAGCTTATCGTAAGTGCCTTTTAATAATAATACTCATCTCCTGGGCACATAATAACTCCTCGGAGAACATATTTCATAAAGATATTTTTACAACATATACTATAAAGATAAAATATAACTTAGTCGTACACATAGCATTATAAATTATTGTAATTAAAAAGATAAAAAAAAATATTACTCTCTCCCTTGAGGCCAAATAAATGTCCTTTAAGTAACATCTGTACTCCCAGTATCTGCAGATGCTGGTGTAGATGGGATAGATTAGGGAGTAGGTGATGTATCTAATGGAGAACTACCTGGCACAACATCTAGATGAGTGTGTGGAGGGATATATGACTCCGATCCTATATTAGGTGGAACAACCTTATTTTTTCCCTTTCTATTACTATACATCTATAACAGATATTAATTATGTAAATTATTATAGATAAATGATATTAAATAAATCACCATCATAAATGTAGAATCAATCATAAAGATTGCATTCAATATAGTACATCAACTATGAATTTTTACATAAATTCACATTACATAACAATAAATTAAAATAACTAATCATCATCATCATCATTATCATGTGCACTATTGTCGTCATCTTCATCATCCTCATCCTCATCCTTTAACTCTTTGTCATCACCTATCATTTGATTGTTTTCTAAATTTATTTCTTCACAAGGTCCCTTAATATCAAGTAAGTCACCAGTTGGATCAATATCAACAACTGCATTAACTATGGTAGGTGGTTCTTGTAAAGTTACCTCCACAGTATGGCATTTATCTACCCTATTTCTTTTTCTTATTTTGATCACAAACTGCCAACGAACTTTATCTCTTTTAGCATCGTGATAAGGAATATAATACGCTTGAGATGAATGTTGAGCAATGATAAAAGGATCAAACTTTGGATATGTTTCATTTTCTTTTATTTCAATGATATCATACTCTTTGTTTATTTTGATTCCATGGTTAGATAATAAATCAAACCAGTGACTGTTAAAGAGGAAAACTTTCTTTTCAAGTACACTTGGATACTCATGTAGGATTATTTCCTTCAATTTTCCACAAAATTCTAATGATCCTTCACCTTTGAGACACACTCTAGAATTGCATGTTTTTTAGTACTCTACTAATGAATCTATATGAAATACATATCCATTTATGAAAAAATGATGCTGTGTCTTGACTTGTCTCATAGGACCCCATGCTATATACTTCAAACATTGATTTTGTACCATATTTTTTGGAATATGCACCTACAAATAATATCAAGGAATTGAATAATAAATATAGTTTTTATTGGTTAATAAAGGTAATTATTTATTTTAATTTTTTTTTATACTTACATAGTTTTGGAACCAATTTACAAAATAATCTTCAACAAATTTACTAGAAATTACTGACAAGTTGGTGATTTTGGGAATATTACAAATCCTCTCCCATATTTGTTGATTGATCAATCTAGGAGGTGTCTCCGATTGTTCAATCCTTCCTTTATAAAATGCATCTCGATTCTTCGTAAACACATTATCTATAGGCAAGAACTAATGATGATAATCAAACCAAGACATTTTTCCACCATTATTCAATCTGAATACCTTAGTTCGCTCCATACAAATTGGACATGCTAATTTTCCTGTAGTCATCCAACCTGATAGCATGCCATAAAAAGGAAAATCATTGATCATCCACATGAGAGTTTCCCTCAATTGAAAGTTCTATTTTTTAGAAATGTCATAAGTTTCTACGACATTTTTCCATAACAACTTCAACTCCTTAATTAAAGGTTGTAAATAGACATCAATTTTACTCTTAGGATTATGCGGACCAAGTATTATACAAGTCAAAACATGTTAGGATTTGTCATGCACAATTCGAGAGGCAAGTTATATAGATTTACAATAATCGGCCAACATGAATATGGTGTAGTAGATTGACTAAAGAGGTTAAATCCATCTACAGATAATCTAAGCCTAACATTTCTTGGCTCTGATGCAAAATTCGAATAAGTATCATCAAAATGCTTCCAAGCAAACCCATCAGAAAGATGACATAAAATACTATAACTTTTTTCATTTTTAAAGTGCCACCTCATATGCTCGGCTAATTTCAAATATGCATGTAGTCTTTTGAGTCGAGAAATTAATGGTAAGTAATGCATCCTTTTGTAAGGAGTTCGCTTTCCCATTTGATGACTTCTTATGGTTGGTTTAAAATGGAGATGATTACAAAACTTGCCTTTATTCAGACTGGCATCAATTGTGTAAAACAACATACAACCATTAATACAACAATCAAATTTCATATAACTTAACCCTAATTTTGAAACCAATTTCTTTGCTTGGTAAAAGTTATTCGAAACATAGTTTTCTAAAGGATTTGAGGACTTAATGAGTTCTGCCATTCAATCAAAACATCCTTTAGACATATTATAGTCAGATTTTAAGCACATCATTTGTTGAGTCATAAACAACTCACAATGAGTTTCACAACCTAACCACAACGGTCGTTGGGTAGCAATCAACATGTCATAAAAGGCTTGAGCATTTATGTTTGGAGGTTTCTCTCTATTTAGATTAATGCCTTCCTCATGATTAATTTCACTATAAAAACTAGTTCCCATAGCATCATAAACCATGTTTTCATACCTATTGTTCACAGCATCACCACAAAAATGAGCATTACTAGGAGCTCCCTTATATACATTGAAATTAAGAGGTTTAGCCTCCCCATGTGTAGTCTAATACTAATAATTAGGTTGAAACCTATATTTTAATAAATATACATGTGCTTCATCAGTTGTCAAAAATTTTAGATTTTTACATTTTGAATAAGGACACCTTATTCCTCCATCTTACAAACATTGAGGCTGGACGGATGTATAATCAATAAAAATTTTCACCCCAACAACAAACTCTCTTGTATAATCTTTTCAATTTGGCAAGAGCCTATTATTATACATCCAACTACATTTAGCATGAATATCCATATTCTGTAAAAGAGTAAATTCATTAAAAGCAATCTCAATTTGAGCGATGCAAAAGTAATTTTATTATAAATATTTCATTTTTGATAAAACTATTTGATTATTTACTTTATTAATGCATGTTTGTTGGAAAGTAATTGCTTATAGTATAGTATAGTATAGTATAGTAAATTATTATTAGAGATGAATATACTTGGCAAATAAAAAAAATGAAGAGTAATCGACAAAAGGATTAAAGGATGACCTAACAAATGAAGTGGTTAAACAAATTATTTGGAGTATCTTTGATTTAGGTTATTAACATTTATTATGGCTTTTAATATAGAGTAATCTCTTGTTTGATATGGAATATGATATTTGCGGGCCAACCTGTAATTTATCCAAAGCTCGTATTATAGATGAGATTAATAGCTATTGAAGTAGTGGATTTGGAAGTGAGATTATGTAATCTCAATCCTTTTTGAAATTTGATTTGCATGTAAATATCAAAATTATTCCTAAAATTCATATATTATGCCATTTATGCATTTCATGATTCCCCTAACAAGAATTTTTCTCCAAGTACTATTTTGTCATCACAAAGATAATAATTTGTATCAAACACCTCCCTAAAATAAGATATCCAAATTGCCCAAAAATTAAGACTAAACATAATGAGTAACATTATTTTAATTAAAAACAATTAATAATATCAGTAAACACATAATGATACATAAACACTCCCCCTTTAATTATCATCATCTTGTAAACAATTAAAAAACCAATCAGCAACAAATGACAAGGCTCCACCTCTTCTTCCAACATCCCATCCTCTTTCCTAATTCCACCATTTCTAAATATTTCTAATGTATTGTACTGTAAAAAATATAAAATTAAAACAAGATATCCAAATTTACCTCTAAATGCTCCACTAAAATCAACACTCACAAAAGATTTCCACTATAGTCAAGATAGCCTACATCATTAGGCACATGTTATAAGCGCACATATTTATTCACAAATCATAATTCCATAAACTAAATGAAAACTTAAATATTTAATACAATTCAATATCTAGTAATAGAAAATTTAACTTAATCAAAATTCTAATAAGATTTTTAATTCAAATAAAAACATAACTCTAACAAATATAAAGACATTTAAAACAAATATAAAATGTAACTCAATTTCAACTAATACATAAATCATTATTTTTGTTAATGAAATTATTATACCAAGAATAATAAATTATTATTTGAGTTTAACTAACAAATAAATCAAATTTTAACTAATGGAGATAATTAACTAAAACATAAATCAAATTTTAACTAAAACACAATCAAATTTTAACTAATGGAGACAATAAACTAAAACATAATGGAGACAACTAAAACACAAATCAAATTTTAACTAAAACACAATCAAATTTTAACTAATGGAGACAATTAACTAAAACATAATGGGAATAACTAAAACATAATTAAATTTTAACATAATTAAGAAGATTATCTCAATTAATGAAAATAATAAAAAAGTATACACTTTTCAAACCTAGAACAACAACCCAAACAACCATTAGCATTTTTTTTTAAATTGAAACTAATTTTTAAAATTTAAAAAAAATAAAAAATTTTAATTTCAGATTTGGTTGTCAACTGGCAGCCTGTAGCTGGTGCGACCAGCAGCGCCACACACCAACTTGCATAGTAACAAGCTAGTGTGGCCACGAGCTATTGGTTGTACCAGCTGCTGCTGGACGCACCAATAGCAAGCTGGTGTGTCCAGCTAGTGTTGGTGTAGCTAGAGG
>JACGDI010003579.1:804393-829925 GCA_014898725.1 Jacaranda copaia | reverse complement strand
AAAAAAAAAAAAACACATACATATATGCCTACGGATAAGCTTTCTATGAAAGAGTTGTTATGTTTAGAAGATTTTTGCTTTCGATTGACTGTTAGTTGCTTAGTTTGCATTAGGCATGCATGTTGCAAGTTATTTATATATGATTAAGTAGACATTTCTTTAGTTTAATAGCTAATCTTACCTGCTTATGACATTAGACAACCCTTTTTTGTCTGAGTTCTTATTTTAGGTAGAATTTAGCCTTCTTCAATAGATCATGCAACGTAATTTTACTTTAGTCAGTTTAGTTAATATATTTTAAATAAATAGAAAGAATAGTTCTAGTAGCTTGAGAAGATAGCAACTGATCAGCAGATTATAATACACGTCATCTTGACATAATTTACAACTTTATTGATGATCTCCCTGTGGTGATTGTTTTGTGTTACTACAACATTGCATTCTTGGCATTTAGTTTGTCTGATCATAGATTTGACCAAATGTATCTAGATCATTTTAAAGTTGATTGATATTTCTAGGTTTAGGTGAAATACTACTTGAAAAACGGCAAATGCCTCATACATTTCTCGACTTGGAAGTTTATGGCAAAACAATTGGTTGCTTTTTATCTAAAGATAGCCCATTATGACAAGTAAGCTATTGCTTTCATTTCCTATGACTTTTTAGATGAGATTTCTTGATTAGAGAATCTATGATTTACTTGATGAGATTTTCATGCCTTCCTTTTTACTAGGATAAAAAATTATGAAACTGAGGCTATAAATAAACTAACAAGCTTTTTCAGATAGAACTATATCATTGCTTTACTAAAAATTATGCCTTTTATGCCTATAATGTGTTACAAGAATACATAAGTAAGGGAGTGGGGCTTTGTAGTAAAACATGGAATAGATTTCCAATCGTGTAGGTAAGTGAAGGAAGGAGTTTCATTAGATGGTCTACTGAAAATTTTCTGAATCTTCATTCACTTTCTACAGCAAGACCCTGCTTACTATATTCTTAAGAAAGATGCCTTCCCTTGCATTTTTAGTCCTATTAAGAAATAGAGGTGGTCATATGCATGTGGTAAGTAGTTAATTAAGAAGTTGATATATGGTGAGTTGATGATCTTGTGTTTTGTAATAGTTCAATTTCTCCATTAAATCTGCTCTTTGTATTCTTCTTATATTACTCGTTCTACAATTGAGGGTGCTGAGAATGGCCTTAAATTTACAATTGTGAGGTCCTTCAATTGGATTGGTCCTAGGATGGATTTTATACTTGGAATTGATGGCCCAAGTGAGGGTGTTCCAAGAGTTTTGGCTTGCTTTAGTAGTGTAAGATCATTTTTTCATGATTTATTGCCTTGAATAATTACTTTAGCCTTGAATCTGTTGGACATTATTTAGATTATAGGTAGATCAATTGCTGGGCAATTCAGTTGTGAAAGTGGATAAAGACCTTTTGTAAATGGGTAACTTTTTGAATTATTTGGTGCATAGTTGTGCATATTCATTACTGAAGTGAGATGCATCGAAAATGCAATGTGAATTGAGACTATAAGAATACTTGGTTGCATGGGGGCTATATCTAATATTGCAGAGCATATCTTGAACATAATTTTTATTTTGAAGCACAACTGTTTCTTCTTTTTAGGATTTTATGACTATGACATGACTTTAATGCAAGACAAATGTGCCATGTATAGTTTAAATAGATTGCTTGTATAATTTTAGGCACGATGCTATATTATATGACTGGATATTTTGTTTCCCTTTAATGATAATTTTATATATTTTTTATTCCCTAATTTCTATCTCTCATAAAGTTATTAAGATAAATTTTGCAATTTTCTATTATTTTCTTATGAAAAAATTTGACAAAACTGCATATTAAAAAAAAAATCTACATAAAAAATTATTGTACTATAATATTTGTTGTATGTTTATTATTTTAAAAAATAGGGCAAATAAAAATAAATTTATTCATTTAATGTCATGAGCAAGCACGATGTGCTTCATTCTAGTAAACTATATATGCCTCGATCCTTAGTTGACAAGAAAAGGATATCCTACTGGGTGAAGGAATAGTCACAAATTTCAAAGAGCAACCAAATTGTTTATATTAGCTAACAATAATTTTTATTTTATTACTAATAATATTTTTTAATTAATAATAATTTTCATTTGATAATAGTATAATTTAATAGTGATAAAAGTCAATCATTAGCAATTATTGATTAGTAATGCACTCATGTTCTATAGATCATAGACCAGCCGACTAAGTCAAATGTGTTTGACATAGTCATGAGCATAGTTACATAGTGGAAAGAGACAAACATGCTCTACATATTACTAAGGGATCAGAGATGCTTGATTAGTGTGACAATATAGTTTGGTATACATAGCGAGGTTTGAAGTTGTAGGGTTATGTTAGTTTAGTGATGACTTAGTATAACTTTCATCACTTCTTGTCTTCTCACTTGTTCACATGCCTTATTCCCTATATAAAAGAAATGATGTGAGATTAAGAAATACTGTGAGTATGAAACTCGAGGAGATTGTGTCAAATATGTATAAGTATGAGATGTTACAAATTGGGTCGGGTCTTAGATCCTTGGCCTAATACGCATCCATATTTGAAAAGATCTTGTCTTCATATAGAGAGAATTATAGTTCTTATTGGAGTAGAGCTCAAGCTCGAAAATTTTGTCCAAACTCAACTCAATTGCACCCTTAACTACAACATATTTAAAACACCCTTGCCTTTTGATGATGTGGCATTTGGAAGAGAATGGCCACAATAGTCCCTCATCGCTCCTTAACAAAAAGTCAATCCTTACTAACTTTTGAATACAGCTCTAATACCTCAGTTGAAATAAAACAACCAACATTGAATGTTGAGCATCTCTTACTTGATGCTTTATTTTTGCTTCTCTTTCTACTAGCTTTGGGTGCCATTTTCAAATTGATATCTACACTCAAATTGACTGCCAAGATTAAGAATCAGCATCAAATGATATTATTCCTAATATTCTACCAACAAAACAAAACTCAACAGCTCCAATTTGCAATCTATATGCAAAGAGATAAATAATTCAACAAAAATTCCAATTAAAAAATCAATGTTCAACGAGTTTCAACTCAATTATGAAATAAAATTACAAACTCTCAACATTAACACCTAAGCATCCAAATACCCAAACATGTCAAGATAGGAACTTCAGGAAATTTCAATCAACAAATTAAAACCCAATGAAATTTCAACTCTCACTACAAGAAAAATAGGATATAAACACATTTTTATATGTAGCAATAAATAGTTCATTGCCATGCTTAGTCATAGACTGATGTTCTTGTTAGCGTGGCACCATCCACTATGATCTAAGCTTCATACCATGGTTGTAGGTGGGTCTTTGTAAAAGCTATTGTTTTACATATAAATGTAAGAATAGAGATCTTACACCTCACTTACATTTGTGGTTTAATATTTTGAGAAGTTAGTTAAAAGCTTAATGTTTACATTTCAAAGTGTAAAAATAGGCACATAATATTGCATTTATTAAGTGTAGCATAAATAAAAATCACCACATTTTGGTTTGTGAAAAAAACTCCAATTACTTATTTTTGAAAGTGTAATATTAGGCATATATTTCACTTCTTATATGTAACATAAAATAGAACTCACCCCACTTTATTTTGCCACAAAACCCAAAGTACTTCATTTCAAAGTGTAACAATAGGATATAGTTCTACAATGTTCCAACTTTTACCACAAATCAAAGTGAAACAATATATATCTTCTTACACAGTTTTACCACATATCAAAGTGAAAGAATAGATATATATATATATATATATTCTTATGCTTTTTGACTATAATGCAAACGCATTCTTTATTGCTATAGTTTCTAATAGTAAAGCAAAATTAATGTAACTACTGCCTATACACAATCTGTTTCTCAACCATATTATATATATATATATATATTAATATCAAAACTAGAAAAATAGAGAATACAATTCATTTTGAACATAAAAACTATAGGCTTTACATTTTCCAATCAAGCCATCCAACGTTCAACACATTAATTTCATCCAAGTATGAGCTATCCAAGAGAAGCTACTTGAAAAAACTACTAAAAACTAACCAATCAAACAACTAATAGAATAACCCTACATGCTAGATAAGATGATATAATAGTTGAAGATGGACCATTGGGATAAAGCCTCAAATGGGCTTAATTATGTGGAAGACCCAACTTCATCACATTAGTCTTAGTCACCCTAAACCCCCTTAGGGAAACGAAAAAATACAAATTAAGCATGCTATAAAAACAATTTAAAATAACTATCTAAACAAAAAGAATGAAATTTAAGGCAATTTAATCTGGCCTAACTTTCTCAATTTTATCACCAACTACCATTCGCGCCAACATATTCATATTTCCCACAAAATGAAATTGAATATCAGCCGTTCTTTAATGGCATCCACAATAGCCTCGGAAGCTCCATTTGTCCCAGTAATGATTCACTCGCACAACCATGCCTTAAATAAAATGTTAGATTAACTAGTTATTTAGTCAAAATTATGCATCTTCAACAAGTCCAAAATGCTGAAATGGACGTGCTACCAAAACTATGAAAATATGAATTTAGTAAAGCTATACTCTAGTTACCAAGAAAAAGGAATTTAATTTTGACGTACATTTCATCACACATCAACCATATCTATTGGAGGAAAGAAAAAATTTAAAATGAGAAACTCTACAAGAATTAGAACCAGAATAATTTTATTTTTTCTTAGACTTTCATTGAAAACAACTAACATTCTTCGAATAAATTTCAAGTGTTTGTAAAGAACCAAACCACTTTCTCTATCTTAGCAATGAATTGGCCATTTCTTAACATCACAGAACTTTCAAACATGTATGTCTGATTCTCTCCTAATGCTCAAAACAACTAGGAAACTTGACCAGATATAATTGCTTTATTTCTAGGGAACTTTTTGAATCCTTTTGTATTGAGCAAAGAACAAAATTAGAATAGTACTTGGTGGAAACTTGGTGCATCCATGATTGGTCCTTTACCTATTAAAGTACTACATGTCGATTATTTTTCAGTAAGGCCCTATTCAAATTATGAATGCAACTAAGCTTCCCATTGCTTGTACTATACTCTACCAGACAAACCAATCAATGCCATTCAAATTGAAAATAAATCATTTACAACATAGTGTATGTATATGTATAGTAAATATTTTCTTATAGCAATTAGGAGCTTACTTGTTTCAATTTCATCAAATAGAGCTGGACAATTATGCAATAGATGCACATGTACTTTCTTTTGCTGGTTAGCATGAGCAAATGTGTTTCCATTACTGGATGCTTACTTCTAGTTGTCTCTGTTGCAAACAAAAATATTAAGTAATAAGTAACATGACTTCATTTATTTTGAGAAAAGATAAGCAGAATTGAAACAAATAAAAGCTAAACAAAGACTGTAAATTTCAAAATTAAACTTAAGATTGTTCAAAATTGAAACAAATGTAAATGCATAAAGATAATTTCGAACTTGACTTTGTAAATTAGAATTTCATTACATGTTTCAAGTTCAAAATACCAAAAAAAAAAAAAAGCTAACAAGCATTGGCAACTTGAGAAAATACACAAAAATATGTAACTTCATGAAAACATAATAGAAATCATGTTGTATTAGTGGCTTCCATCCATTGCAACATCTTCAATTCAAACTAAGGTATAACATATGGTGCAATATGAAAAATATACAATATGTAACGTAAAAAAATTAATTACAAATAATCTTTTAACTTACGCAAAATTGAGCAACCATTAGATTAAGAATTTTCAAACACACAACTTAAGGATTCTTTTTGCAATGAACATTTCAAAATTTGAGTTCTCACCGTCTATCGTAGAGAAAACATAAATAATATGTGTCAGTTATGCTTATATATACCATAATAATATAGGTAAATACCACATGTGCTTACCTTTACATGCTGGTAGACTGCTAGTTTTACCAGAAGTTGCAGCAGCAGTATTAGGTTGGGAGAAGAAATGGAGGAGAAGAAAAGAGAAATAAAATAGCCAAATTAGGAACAGAGTAGTTGGGCCAGTGGAAAAGGTATATATATATATATATATATAGCAAGTGCCTTATTATTATATATATATATAATATTAAACTATAGAGATAGTCCACTTTACTAATATGTCATTATCTCAAAGTTGGTGTACTTTTTCTCTCTTCCTTTTTGCTCTCTTGTGCATCATCATATATTGTTTATTTTTTCAAATACATTACTAGCTCCCAAATAATTGTGGGCCATCTCTTTGATCTAATTAGATTCATGCATGTATATATAACATATATTTTAATAATTATTTCAACTACTAATAGAAAACTTCTCTTTGAAATTAGCTTAGGGTCTAAACCTGCAGACTTAGTATTCAAACTAAACATAAAACAAACTAGTAGCACCAAGAAATGGGTTGAAAAGTTCACTTAGTTAGCATGGAATTGATGCTTTAGTTAATGTGCCCAAGTAATAATAAATTCACAAAAATGTATCTATTTCTTTAAAGTTTTTATTGATCATACTATTCTATTCGAGTATTATTAGTTAAACTTTAAAAAAAAAATAGAAAGCACGTTGACAAACGGTGCAGCAGAATTTATTAAAATAAATTTTGAATCTAGTACATGAAGCAACCTTATCTCTTATATAAATTGGGCAAGAAACAAAAATGACATCTTCTAGAAAGCTGCACAAGAGGATCAAAATTTGCATTTATATATATCAGATTTTAGAATTTACATTCCCTCAAATTACAAATTTCAAATTTCTCTCATTTTTTTTTTCTAGTCAATATGTACAACACACGTTAGTTGCACAACTAGAATATGCTTAACAAAAAATAATACTTGCATTTATAGGACTTGACTTCCCATAGCAAACTATGGCTGTATCTTGCAAATTATGTTGTATCCAGAAATTGACTACTAAGGATGGAATCAATCACATCAAAAGCACTGTCCTTCTGAAGGTCAATCTCATACGATGAAAGCTTTCATCACCCTGGTTTTCATTTTTTTCTATCCATGTGTGTATCAAGTGATTAATAAAAAGAAAAAAGAGAAAAGAGAAAAGATTAATCATGAAAGTGTTGCATTAAAAACTAAAAGAATTACTTATATTTCCACAAAATATATACCTTCAGAAATTGACTACTTAGCAATGCTGCTTGAAGGTGCTAAATAGAGATAATGCGTTCCCACGAAGTTTCTATGATGCATGAAAGTTACTGAAAGAATGAACCAAAGAACAAAAAGATTAGTGAATTAAGCAACCTATTGCAGCTTTTTCTCAAAAACTAAACAAAAATAAATAGCAAGTAATGCGATTAATAAGGCTACAATAAAGTAAATCTTAACCAAAGACAATTAGTGTACCTTTAAGTTACCACATCTTCAAATATCCTCACACCTAAAAACCAAAGGATATAAATGACAAAGCTTAGATATACGAAAAGTAATAATTCAAAGCAAAACTCATAACTTTTTGACATTCTTTGCACTTTATTTTACAAACTAAATTAGCTTTCTTCCATTTTTCATAATTCCTACGAATTGTTGCTTGCAATTTACAAATTTTTTACCCTGTTGATTAGCTAAAGGTACCATTAATTTAAGTGGTTGTCCGCTTTTTACTTGCATATAAGAATGAAAAGAAACAAAAATAAGAAGCTAATTTTTAATAAAGCAAATATCTAGAGTCCAAATTGTAGAAGTTTCTTAAGCAATTTAATGAAAAAAATACACATCATTCCACAGCGAACTTTCTTAAGAAATTTAACAGAAGAATATTTACCCACATTTATGTGTCAATTAGTAGTACTCTCTAATACAACTGTGATTCTCTTCCAAGAAAATACTACTAATTAACACATATACTATGTATGGATCATACCACAAGTTGTAAAAAATGTACCATTTTGTTTGACTACAAAACCAACAGAAACATTAAAACCCCCTGACATCTCTTTTTACTAGACACAGATAACTCTCGAGATTGGGCATAGAGGAAAATAGTTTCTGTTGATAAAAAAAAAACAATACCATCAATAACACACACAGTTGTGATTTGACTGTGCACACTGAGAAAAAAATCAGAAATAATTTTAACACCCAAACGTTTTCGGATCTTCCTCCTCTGCCCTTGAACCTGCCACCACGACCACCACACCACCTCCCTCTTTGTATTGATGATTAATTGACCTTTTTTCATTTTTTTGTTTTTTTTAAGCACATACTGTGTATGGATATGCTTTTCCAGTGGTCGAGATTACCTATTTCAACCATTGTCAACTGCTACTGTAGGATATCTGCTAGCTCCAACCACCCACGAAAATCTTAAAGCCGTGTGTATTGGAGAGAGTGTGCTATGGACCAATTTTTAGAGAACTAAGTGTTTTGGTGTTTAATGGAGAACCAAAGTTTCATTGAAATTGAATTAGGTCTAAAAATCAAAAATGGGGAAATAAGGATTTAGAGATTGAGTTTATGATGGATTTTGCACAGAGGAAGATTTGGTCATTAGGGTTAAGAACTTTTTGAAAGAGAAGAAGGAATTGAGGATTTGGGAGGCGAGGGCATTAGAGTTTTGGCAATGAGAAAGCAGAAGGAAGAGTGAGAATTTCTTCTTTTCTATTCAATTTTTTTAGTGCAAGTTATGGCGCTAAAGTTTCCTACCCAAACCACAATCTTAGTTTTAAGCGAAAAAAACAAAGAAAAAATAAACAATAATTACAATACCCATACTTTTTCACAATTGTAACTATATCTTATTTATGCCTACACTTATATAAAAATGTAAGGAAAAAATATGTAATAATATTCCTTTTTTGTTGTAGTGTCTATCGAAAAAGAAGTGTGGCAAAATTTCAACATCACCATCTAAACATCAAAATACCCAAAACTTCCCTCAAATATTCAACCAATAATTCTATAGATTTTGAACTCATGAAAGCAGTTAAATTTCAAGTAAAGACACCCTCTTAAATTACAAATGAACACAATTCAATTTATACTAAAATATTAATGTACTAAAAGGACCCGATGAAGGAGTGATAATGATAATGGTGGTGGTTGGAAAAAGTTTTGGCAGCCAAGAGACTGGTTGCTGGCTGGACTAGTGGTCGCCAGTGGTGGTCCATGAAGATGGAGATGGGGATGGTTGGTGGTAGGTGGTTGTGTGGTATGGTGTAGTTGGTGGGTTGAGGAAGAAAGGATGATGGAGGAGAGTAGAGAGAGAGAATGTTGTGGGTGGTGGTGATAGTAGTGTAGTGGTTGCCGGTGGTGGTGATAGTAGTGTAGTGGTGGTTGGGCGTCGGCGGGGCGGGGGTGTGGGAAGGAGAGAGAGGGAGAGGGGCAAAGAGGGAAAAAGAAGCCTAATTTTGATTTTAAATTTCAACTTTTTTCTTGAATTTTTATTTTATTTTGTATTGTTTTTTAAAATTTGCGCATCTCTTGCACTAGGGCACAAATTACTTGCACCCTAACGCAAGGGCCTTGCACACGAGGGTACAAATGGCTTTGCCCCTACACGCGAGCCACTACTCGATTTGTTTATTCTTTTTTTTAAAAAAAAAGTAACTTGTTCAGTAGTGGGCAAAGTGCTCGTGCTCTAGCAACACTTAACTGTTTGCCAGCAAAGAGATATGCTAGTTGCTTCCTCGATTACCGTCTCGTACATAGAGGCATGCCTTTCTTGCAACCAGCGTGCAAGCTTCTAACCCAACCTTTTCTTTTTTGCGTTCTACAAAATAAAAAAATTTAGCATTAGATCAAGATTTAAATAAAGAGAAAAAGGAAAAAAATACTAACTAAGACAATTAAAACTTTGGTTGCCCGTAAGGATAGAAATAGACTAGGCTAGGTTAAACTAAGTTTTGACTTAAATAGGCCAGGCCTATTATACAAACAACAAGTCTTAGCCTAACCTATTATCTATGATAGGCTTTTTTTTGGGTTAAGTCTAACATTTTTAATAATTTTTAAAGCATTAACCTGGCCTGAAAGCCTACTTAAAAGACTATTTTTTTCTAAAACTTCAATTAAATAAATCTAAAATTTTAATATACTTAAACTTGTAAGTTGTAATTATGTAATAATCAAAATTATAAATAATAGATGCATAATTATGAAAGCTCAAATTTAAGTATAAAATAATATTATTTCAACAAAAAATTTATAATTTTTTACTTAACTCTGAATGATTCCTTGAATATACTAAGATTAACACTTCAAAAAATAAAATAAAAATACTACTACTACTACTACTACTACTACAATTGTTGTTGTTGCTACTGCTACTGTTACTACTACTAGTGACAAAATATTATGTAGAAATATTAAAATATAAAATAATTCTATGTCTGATATAACAAGTTCAGTGGAGTCAAAAGTTTTATAGAAGTCTTCACTATTAAAAATTAGTAATAAGATAATTATGTTCTATTACTATTGTCAATTAATGATAAAATTATATTAATAATATTAAGTGACAACAAACTGATAAAAAATTTGAAACAATATTTATGTTGTCAATGTAAGTATTAAACCTATATTATAATTATTATTAGAGAATAAAAATTACTGTTAAATAGCATATTTTGTTATTGAAAAATTTGACTTAACTATTTAATATTATATTATCAATATTGTTTTTTTATATGAAAAAGGATAATAGTTGGTCTATTAAGCTTTGCGATCTTTTAAAAGAATATAAGTCTAGCCTATTTAGTTAAAAAGACTACTTTTTAAGTCTTGACCTAATCTTTTTATTAAATAAGTTGGGCTTAGGTAGGCTATAGGCCCTTGACGAGTAGTTTGGCCTATTTCTATCCCTAGTTCCCTCCCAAGAAGTACCTAATTTATGGTTTTCGACTTGACTTTTCAGGCTTCACATGACGTCAATGAACGTGATTTTGAATTGTTGACGATTAAAATCGCCTCCCTATTAGTATTTGGTTTGTTGCCCATTCACCTTGAATCATCTTGTTTTTCATTCTTTTAATTCCAATTCTACTAATTCATATGGAAAGACATCAGTAATGCAAAATGGCCCTAACCATCGTGACATGAGTTTTCCTAGAAACAACTTCAAACAAGAGTTAAACAATAAAACATGTTGCCCATGCTCAAAACAACACTTTGAAATTTTCTTATCACACCGCTTCTTTGTCTTTTCCTTGTACAACTTAGCATTCTCATTTTCTTGCATCCAAAATTCATCCAATTCATTCAATTAGAATAATCCCTTCTCCTAAACAGCTTGAGAATCAAAATTCAATCTCTTGATAGCCCAATAAACATTATATTTCAACTCCACTAGTGGATGACATGCTTTCCAAACACTAACATGTAAGGAGGCATCCAATGCGAGTTTTATGAGCTATACTCTATGTCCAAAGAGGATAATCTAGCCATTCAAACTAATATACTTTTAGTGCTACTCACTATCTTCTCTAGATTTCTTTCAATCTCCCTATTTAATACCCCAACTAGACCACTCATTTATGGGTAATAAGTTGTGGTAGTTTTGTACTTCACTCCATATTTAGCTAATAGTGCATCAAAATATCAATTACAAAAATACCTTCCTCCATTACTAATAATAGCTCTAGATATACCAAAACAAGTAAAAATACTCTTTTTCAAAAAGTTCACTACAACCTTGGAGTCATTGGTCGGTAATGTAATAGCTTCCGACCATTTAGAAATGTAATCTACTACCATAAGAATATAAAGATTCCCAAAAGATGACATAAAATGACCCATGAAATCTATGCCCTGAATATCAAATAACTCAACTTCCAAGATCGTGTTAAAGGGCATCTCATTCCTATAAATATTTGCCACTCTTTCACACCTATCATAATATGCAACAAAAATATAAGCAACTTTAAATAAAGTAGGCCAATAGAAACTTGATAGAAGAACCTTTATAGCATTGCTATCACTCTAATAATGGCATCCATATGGGGATGAGTGGCAGTGCTCAAGTATGCTTCTCACTTCCTCTTCTAAGACACAATGCCTAAGTAATTGATTTAGACATTCAGCTCTGAATAGGAAGGGATCATCTCAAACATACTTTGCAGACTTTTGAGTGGAACTTCTTCTTTTGCTGAGAGTTAATTAATTTCTAGAGTGAAAATCACACTAATGATGTAATTACTAGGTTTGCATATCATGAAACTCCTTTGTCCAATATTGCAAATAATTGCTTATCTGGGAATGTTTCATTAATCATTGTCTTTACATTTATATTTTTTGCACCTTCTAATCGTGACAAGGGGTCAGCAATTTGATTTGCTAAACCTTTTCTATCCCAAATCTTCAACTACACTATAGCGTAGCCTCCTTATGCTCTATGTAGAGCACTCTGTTGTGTGTGCCCTAGCGCATGGTACACTACCTGTGTGCTCCAACGAACGTCCTCCTTTAAGTTGTGACTCCATTGTCTCCTCTAGAACTTAAATATCAAGGCACACATCACATATATTATAAATGAGATATCAAGCAATCCTTTCCTATATTCTCATAGTTTGAGGAAGTGAAGTGTTACATGTAAATACTTGAGAGAAGCAAAATAAAATTTATCCAAAGTTTATAATCATTTTCCGATTTATGCAAGAATTTCAACCGATTGTAGCTATTTATGCATAACACATATACTTGTTTAATTAGAACCCTAATAATAATGGTTTGAGCCTAGGAAACATGAATGGAGCATCATATTGTAGTTGTAGAGTCAGAATTGCACAAAGAAGCATGGAAATAATAGGGAGAGCTCAAATAAGAAGCATTATAGGATTTTGCTTCAATCATTGTGAAGTTCTACCAAATGCAAATGCAAGGGCCCGTACCGCAAGTGGTATAAAGGAGTATAGGATTGAATTTTTTTGAACATTGTTCTCACGTTCATGTTTACTTTCATCCGAAGAAATATACCGAACAAAATCACAATGAATCCTTGAACAAAAAGGAGATGATTTTTGAGTAATGCTCTTCCACGTTACGAAATTTGTGAATAACCTCCATCATGGGATTGGGATCGCTAAAAACTTCAGTAGTTGTAGGGTGATCAGTTTAACTTTGTCTTCCTTCTTTTTGATACTGTCAAATGTTGTGCATGAAATCACTTGGCCAAATAAGAGATTGTTTGGCTAAACTTGTTTAAAAAGTCTTATAAGTTCCTAAATTTTATAAAATATTTTTGGAGCTTGTAATATGCTAAATCTTTTTTTTGAAAATAACTTCTTAAAGTGTTTGGATAAAATAATATTTTGGAACTTATATGACGTTAATAATGATATTTTTATAATTAATATGATTAAAATTAAGTTTGTTTGTTAAGATGTTTAAAATAAGTTAGGTACTCCTTACTTTTTTAAAAAGAGCTTATAAGTACTCTTAGCATCTTATTTTATGAGCTTATAAGCTCTTTTTTTTAAAAAATTACTAAACACTTTTTAACATCTTATAAACTCTCAAATATTTTATAAGATGTTTTGATCCAAACACTCTCTAAATCTTCACGTATAGCCAAATATCAATTTCACACCCACCTTCATTAGTACTAGAAACCATGGCTTTTTATGGAGTATTCACAAAAATATAGTGAAAAAAGCCAACTATTACAAAAATACCGCATTTCTAAAAGTGTTACAAAACTATGGTAAAGCGTGGCTTCTAGCCATGCCTTTAGGTATTTGAATTTTTTTTTAAATAAACAAAAAGAGGCGTGGCATGCAACTGCACCTCTTTGGGAATTTGTTTTTTTAAATCACCAAGTGGCGTGGCCTCTTATGTGGATTTGTTTTTAAGAAACAAAGAAGCTTGCGTGGAATTTATTTTATTTTATTTTATTTAATTCCTGAATGGTGGTTGAATTTTGCTTTTAGAAGATGTTTGATTGGCTAATGTCAGCCCTAATACCCTAATATTGTGTGTAATTTTGATATAAAATATTTTATTTTGTATTTAAAATTTAATTAACTAAAATTTTTAAATATTTAAAATGAGCCAAAAAAAGGTAGTATAAATTTTGAATTTTTTTTATAAATGTACTATTTTATAAAATGCAAGTGATTGAAGCATGTTTCTATAAATTTACTATAATTTGTACTTACTTCAATTGATGTAATGTATTAACTTGTGAAATGATGTTGGTAATGTTAGAACCTTGGCCAAAATAGGCATGTGAAACTGCAGTATATGATTTTATATATTAATACATTCTTCAAGAATTATCACATATTCGAATCATAAGTGATGCTTGTAATTTGAAGGTATGTTAATATTCTTATTATTGTGGCATATGAAATTATCACATATTGTTTTTACCTACTCAATTTTATTTGTCTATTCCACTTATAAAACCCACAATTCACATAACTTTATCATATATATATATATATATATATTTTTTAATCTTTTAGAATTGGACTGAAATTGGAGGTGATCCATTTTTGTAACATGGATATATATGGTTACTGAGAGAAAAAAATGATCATTGTCAATACTAATGTATCTTGAATAAAAATGATTAATATCATGTATAATATTTATTGATTCTTAATTTTAAAGTCCAAATTTGCATTTTAACTACTTCCTAAGACAGAGCTGGAATATCGACTTATAATGCTAGATATATTTAATTTTTATGCATATAATATGTGACATTTACTATTTAATTAAAGAACAATTTATGGGTTTTATTCTTTAAGTATGTTAATGAAATGTAACATAGATCACACCTGTCTAAACTTTTTGAGATTTTCGACTAAATTTATTATTCATAAAGTTTGATACAAAGGAAAAACATAGAACATAAAACATAATTACAAAGTCGGAAAAATCAATGATGTTGGGCTTGGACTTGGACTTGACGGCGGGCTTGTTGTCTCACACATGCTTGGGGCTAATCCATTTCATTTTAGATACGAGTAGTACGATCCCTTTCTATAATATGTCTCTCTCTACGGGCTGAATTATGGACTAGTTCAAAATTAGGTTCATCCCAATAATTTTCGCCCCATATCGACTCAAAGCTCCCTTGATATGTTGTTAAGTAATATTCAATGTTGTAATATGGTTTGACAAATGCTGTTGCGTTTATCCCAAAATGTCAGCTTGCACTCATCACATGGGAGCATGGAATATCAAGTTCAACCCATTTTCCACATGCTCACTCACGATTACCAAGTTTCACAGGATCATGTAAAACTAAATAATAAACAAACTAAATTAAAAAAAATTCTAAAAATTTAAAAGCCAACCTTATATTGAGGAGTCAAAATCTACGTATTCTGAAATAAGGCATCTAATTAAATTGTAAAAAATTAAGGAAACTGCAATATATTATTTTAACAATACAAAAATAATAACATAAAATAACCAAAAATATAAAATTAAAATTTAAAATGCATAAATTAAATTTTACCTTTTTTCAATTATCTAAAACACGATTTCTTCTTCTCTATCTTCCTTTTCTCACCAATAATATGTTACTATTCTAAATACTCAAACTTAATAATAAACAAATTAAATTAAAATACTTCTTCTCTATCTTCCTTTTTTCCACTAATTGCTCTCTCACAACACCAGTAATCACTCAATTTCTTTGAAAAATGAATGTTGGAATTTATAAACCCAAGAGGCATGACTTGGCTTTGTTTTTGGACACGATTTTGCCAAGCAAGAGGCGTGGCCACTTTGCTTATTTTTTTATAAAAGAATTATTTAGGCCCTGCCTTTGTATATTTTCAATTCCCATGCAAGAGAGGCTATGCCTCTTGGCGATTTGAAAAAAAAAATTCCAAGGAGCTACCACGCCTCTTCTTTGTTTATTTAAAAAAAAAATCAAAGAGCAAAAGGTGTGGCTGTCAGTCACGCCTTATCATAATTTTGTAAAACTTTTAAAAATACGATAATTTTGTAAAAATTGGTTTTTTTTCACAATATTTTTATAAATAGCCCACTTTTTACTTGTCTATCATGTCCGAACAGCTTGAACCAATTACTAGCACCATGGAAATTTTTTATCACTGGGCCACTAAAGTTTCTACTACAAAAAAATTTAGCCAGATGACTGATGCATAATGCATCGCAAAAGTTTATGAAAAAACAGATGGAAAATGTTATAAATACTAGCAGTTTTGTTTTATTGAATATAGAGTTAACTTCAGCTTCCCCGGATTGAAAATAGGATTGACAATCTTTGCCTGTTCATTCCACTTTTCGCCCTGACCAAGAAGCAGAAACCCACCTATAAGAATCCTGCCTGTTTCTGGGAGGGGCTTGTGATACACATCAGATTCCCTTAAAATCTTTTTTATTAGCTCAGGATTAGCAATATTCAATCTTGGCCATGGACCCAACCATATGAAAGAATTAATACCTGTAGACACTCAAGTAAATTTCAATACCGTGCGAAGACAAGCCTTACCAACTATATAAATTACAAGTCCTCATATCAATGGACGTGGTAACGCTTACCGTACTTCCTAGGAACTTTCTACTTAAGGAAATAATTATTTAATTTTATCTAAATTAGAAATAATTATTTAGTTTTATCTGGTGTCAAATGTATCTTTTTATTGCGGCCAGTGGTGGTTCACTCTAGCAAATAATTGAAAGGATAATTAGACTAATCTAATAGAAAATCTTTCACATTGATTTCGTAGTAATATATTTCTATATATTATAGTGTCAAAAAAAAAATTCTAAATATTATGATGTCACTCCCCATTAATCAACCTCTAGATTCTAATAATTCTAAGAATTAGATGACATTGTTTTTCATTTTATGCCATTATATCCACATCAGTACACGTGAAAGTATGAAAGAGAAGAAAAATTGCAAAATTTACTGAGATAACATGTAGCAATATTGAATGATTGGGCCCATATAGCAATGCTATTTTGTCTCCACATGGATGCGTCTTATTACCACGACTTATCATACCAAACAATAAAGTACGTAAATTACTTTAGTTCGAAGATTGAGACGAATCTATATGATGCAGCATTTTAACTTTTGTTCACCACCAAACCATGACTCAAGAATCACTCGCAATAGAATATTGATTTAGCCCTTCGTTAAATATGGCATTAAACGCATCCATCTTAGAGCTAGGAAGAGCCAGCCCAATTTCAATGCCCCCAGCCACCTCTCTGCCTTCACAAAGAGATATTGCACCTGTTCTATCAATTGAGACTTCTTCAATTTTCACGGGTCTTCCCCACCCAAAATCCAACCCATACAGGTCCAACTTTGGTGATCCGGTTACCGTGACATGGAGCTCCGATTCACGCAGCATCTTCCACTCTGATATCCAATTTTTGGCACCGCCCAGCAAATCTCCATTTAACTTTCGAATTGTGTCCCCTAATGCTCTTGAGGCATACACAATCCCATTTTCTCCCAATAATTCTTTCCTCGTTGCAGATGACCGCCCGAACCCGACACAATTACCCACATAGGTACTTGGTACCGTGTAATGCAACCGTGTAATCCCACCGGCAATGAAGCCAAAATAATGAACATTTTGATTACCGTAGTCTTCATTGGTAGACCAGTGAGTTTTCATCCAACACACCCACACCAACGCGCACGTTACAACATAGGGTGAAAGAAGCAATTGGGTTGACCCGAATAACAATTTGGACCCGGTCAAGATCCATTTCTTGATTTTCTCCATTTCTCGTGGGCCCAACACAAATGTAGCTCTTATCATATCATAAGTTGAACCATTAGCCTCCGTACTTTCTTCTTTTGGTGTATTTTTTGCGTGCCACCAGTCTTTCAAGAGAGTTGACTCAAGCCCAAATGGATCTCTTATCACTCCCCTATCATGGAAGGCCACCGAACCGTCAACTTGCAAAATCTCACCATTTTTGGTAAGCGTAGCCCATGTCTTCAAGAAATTGTTGAATGTCCTCCCATCAGCGGTAACGTGGTGCAAAGCGAAGCCCATGCAGATTCCAACTTCAGGAAACACAGTAATCTGAATGGCCAAAAGTGGCTGTTTGGAACCTACCCCGGTCATCCTTAATATAGGAACTAGACTATGAAAATCCCGAGCCATTTTCCGGTGGTTGCCAGAAAGATTCTTGAAGTTGCCAGCAAGATTCTTGAAGTCACCGGCCGCTGCCTCCGCCTCGACAATGGACAAGAAAATGGAGTCATCTTTAGTGTATTGTAGTTGTGGTTTGGGGAATTCTGGCTGCGTTAGCAACTTTCCGGCGAGAGGGAAGAATTGTTGGAGAGTAAGGCTGAGAGCGTGTTTGAGGTTTGGGAGGAGGGTTTGTGTGAAGTGGGTGGTGGAGGTGGGGAAGTCATAGAAGAAGAGGGGTTGAGTCGGGGAGAAAAGAAGCCAAGGAATGTCGAAAAAGGTCAGAGGGAGAGAGGCTGGCGGCACCGACCTCGGCGGCGGAGAGATTGGGCAGCGTTCCACCACTGTGAGTCTGGTGGAAGAAGCCATTTAAAGGGCGGTGGTGATGGAGGAAGTTGTTGATAACTTCTTATGATGCGCGCAATGGTTTTCATAAGCTAGCTTTTAAAACAATAATAATACAGACGAAGTTTGGCAGACAAAGTTAAAAAGAGAAAAAGGCAGACAGGAAGGTCCATTATAAGACCCGTGCCCATAGTCCTGGCAACCGGGGGTATCTTGCAAAATTCTAAGAATATAAATGGATATTAAATTAATTGAATAAATTATTTTTATATTTATATTTATTTAATTTTTTAAATATTTAAGTAAAAATATAAATTTAATAAATATTAAAAAATAATATTTAAATTCGTATTTTTTAGATATCGGTTAAATTCGAATATATTTGTATTTGATTATAATTATTTAGATTTATTTATATTTTATTAAATTTATCCGTATTTGAATTTTTTTTTGTATCTATATTCAATGATAATTATTTAAATATTTATTTACAAATATTCAAATATGTAAATATATGAAGTTATAATAAATACATATTTTAATTAATAGAAGAAACTGTATAATTTCATTAAAAAGAAAGCAATCAAACAAATAGTATAATTTCTAATTAATAATAAATTTTATAATTAATTATTAGTACTTATTAATAATAACAACAACATTTAAGTATATTAATTATAAAGTCAACTAATAATAATTGCGTTGATTAACTTTCTTCTTTATTTTTTTCTCTATATTATAATAATTTTTTAAATTTATTCTTTTTTCTTTTCAATTCTTTAGTTATAATTTATATATACATATATATCAATTATGATATTTTTATTAAAAAATATAATTAATATATTATTTAATAAATATGTATTCAGATCGAATGTTAAATGAATCTGATGCTGCTGAAAGCTGCATATAGAGAAAAAGAGGGGTTGTGCTACTGGTAAATCAACCAGGGAGGTCGAGTACTCAGAATTGTGTATAACTTGAGGCTTAAAATCTGCAACCACAACATACGTTAAACTAGTCGAGGTGCTCTCGGCTAAGGTACTCCGATGCTCAAGTTAATTCTAGTCGAGATGAAGAGATTTAACAGAATATAAAGAATGTAAAGTTTACAGTGTATGGGGCATTATCTTGAGCGTGGTTAAGCCTGGAGTATTTATAACTTTCTGTAGGTGTGATTTGACTCTAATACCCTTATCAGGTGTACTGACTTTTCTCCTTACTAAGGGGTTGGGGATCATTCCATGTCCAGATCACAACATTGTGCCAGGTGGCTAAATCTCCTATTTTTCTGGATAAATAGCGCTAGTGGTGGCACATCTTTGCCAAAATTGTTGCAGGGTTGTCAGAGTTGGTGGTAGTGGTTGTACTGATTGTCATGTGTCATTAATGTGAGGGTATACAGCCTGTCAGACTATTAAACACGGTAGGAATCCGAGTCAACGCCAAAGTGGGTCTTGAGATCAATACATGTCGATCAGACTCGAATATTTAGACTTTTGGAGTGGTTCTAAGGTCGATACGGTTCGAACGCAGACCCTACTAAGTGACGTCGATATCGGTCTACCAAAAAAATTTACTGTTGGGCCTCCCGGACTGTCTCATTTGATGTTGGGTCTACTGAGTTATCCCATATCAGAATCGGATATGTATTTACCATATCCATATCCATTTATAATCGGATACGGATAATATCCGCTTTAAACAGATGTGGATAAATTTTGTATAAACGAATACGAATGCAAACGGTAAACGAATTTTTGAATATTCATTTACCGCCCTAGGTAATTCAATGATGGATACTAATGGATTGGATAAATTTATCTACAGATAAATTTATCTATTTTTCATTAAATATGAAATAGGGGACTTGCTACCTGTGAAAATGAATAATGGGTAACCCATGGGTACTTGTATTTTTTTTAAATATATATTTAAATGTAAACATGATGCTACTCAAATATTAACTAAACAAAACTTTAAAAAAAGAAAGACCACAAATTTCAAACATTAAATTGAACAAATATCTAAAGCATATTAATAATATTGTAGTTTAAAACGTATATCTTAAGTATTCAAAATCTATCAAATTTAAAGTATATCATATTTAAAAGTTCAAACTTAAATTCTATTACATGCCAAAGGTTTTTTTAATTGAAAATTTAAATATGAATCAAACATTATTATCCTTGTAGAAGAAAATATTGCGTTTATAAGAATATAAACAACAAGTTGTTTTAGGATATAATTAATTTGATTTGCTATAGATTTTTAATTTATGAAATCGAAATTAATATTTAGATTAAAAATATTTACGGGTTACCTGCGGTTACTTGTGGGTCGAGCCAAAAGATGGCAGATAAATTGGATACGAATAAAATTATCCGTAATTTTTGAATTGAAGTAATAAGACCCATTATTTGTATTTTTTTGGATACCTATAAATAAAGGTTAAATTTTGCCAAGTCTAGGTGCCCGTACCATGTATACTTAAGTGGAACCATGGAAATTTATTGTAATGATACCAAATAATTAAAAAGCTATGGGAATGTTTGGTTACATTTTTTTGGAACAAAATTTTTTGGAGAAATATAATTAAATATATTCTCATTTTTCTTCAAAACTTTCACTTCTAATATATACATATGCATATTATATATAAATTATATATATATATTTATTATTTTAATAATAAAAAATTATTTAATTCTATTTTCACTCTAAAAAAATTAATAAAAAAATATTGATTTGACTGTGACAATAAAAAATATTTCCATTAAAATATAAATAAATATATCAAAATATAATTTTTACATTCTTCAATAATTTATTCTTCCAAAACAAATAATAAATACACAATAAAATTACACAAAAAAATACACCAAACATTCCCTAATAATATTCTTATAAAAAATAAAATAAAATAAAAGGCTCATACTATACTTACTAATTTATAGTTTATTTGGGCCTCACTGTACCAAATTAATGAAGAATATGATGTCAGGATTGTCAGCCTATAATGGTGAGGCATCGCTGTGATATATAGCTTTTGAGCATTTATGGGGCAAGTTTGTCGTCTACAAATACGTCGGTATATTTATTGGCTGACACTGATAGGGCCAGTCACATTTCCAAAATAAGGACAACTTTTACTAAATATTACTCAGAATCGTGCAGTTAATTTGATTTGCAAAAAAATATATTTTGAAATTGAAAATAGCTACGGGAATGCTTGATTATATTTTTTTAAATAATATTTTTTTACAAAAATAAAATTAAATATATTTTTATTTTTTTTACAAATACATCTTTTTTAATATTATATATATATATATATATTATTTTAATATTAAAAAAATAACTCAATTTTATTTTTATTTTAAAAAATTTAATAAAAAATATTGATTTGATTGTTATAAAAAAATTATTTTTTTCAAAGTATAAATAAATATATCAAAATACAACTTTAACATTTTTTAATAATTTATTTTTCAAAACACATTAAATATATAATGAAATCATACAAAAAAACATAACCAAACAATCTCTATAAATTTTATGAATTTTATATTATTGTCTTTAAAGTTGGTGGGCAGTCGCATCATGTTCTTAATTTAATTGAGATTATGATTTTGGAATAAAATTTTAAAACACGTGAAAAATAAATATACAATCGCAACAAGAACAAATGTTTTTCTGGTTTTCGGCCGTGAATAAATAATGCCACCTCTGTCCAAGGTGAATTCTCCCATCCATTGTACTGTTATCAAGTAAAACTTTATTAATTTCTTAACTGTAATCTCATACATTTTATTTATATTCTTTAATTTTTTTTGGTTACACTTTATATTCTTTAATTGAAAAATATATGAATACTATTGTAAACATAATAAATATTAAAGTTTCAATAGTTTGGTAACATTGAAATTGTCAAATTAGTTTTAGAAAAGGTTGGTTTAAAAACTATATATAATTCTGGAATTCTTTAATTCAATAAAATAATGGAGCATTCATTTTGTAATGGATGACAATAACCATACGTGGGTACATGGTAAGAGTAAAAATGTAACAAAAATTAGTTATGAAGTCTATGCAGAAATTAGTTATGCAGAAACCAAGAGTCTATACCGACAGTACAACACATTGTGGTAAATTAAAAACACTTCACAGAAATTTTATTACAACAAACTGACAAACATGTCCTTTAATCTATTTTTCCTTTTTCTTGTGTATCTATATGTATGTATATAAAAAATTTGTTAGAGTTTGAATCTAGTCTCATACATATAAGTGTGAGGGCAATACCATTTAATATGAGATAAGTCCAATAGGCTCAGTCCATCAACAATCGATTGGGTAATATCATGAGATAGCCTAATAGATTCAGTCAACTAATGATTGGCTAGGTAATCAACTAGGTCCAATCCTCATTGGGCCATTTCATTAGCACAATTAATAACATCTTTCCAATCGACTAGAGTATATGGTTGATCAGCTTGATAATGACCATTCGACCCTCAATCGGAAAGGCCTTTGGATTCAACATACTTCTATCATCTAGACAAGATTGTGGATAGATGATGACCTGCAGGCAAGGAAATGTCTTGACCTTAGGAGGTTAATTAGAGCAGCATAGAGCAGTCCCATGCTACCAGTCACAATCATATTGAATTCACCAAAATCACTTTTTTGCCACATTAAATACTTTGATAGGCAATGTGCCTCTGCATTAATGGTGTGTGCCTTCTCTTGCACGACCATTCTACAGAACTAGAGTAGTGCGTGCCTCTATCGTAGCACCATATCCTGAAGGGTAGGAGAATGAGCCACCGAGAGAAATATACAAAAGGAAGAAGATTTAAAGGTCTTCAAGTAAGGATAAAGCCCCTCTCTTATAAGCAAGAGTATCATTAACATCTTAACCTTTCTAGTGAGATTATAAATACCTCATTACCACTCTTCAGTAAGGTATGTTTATTATTATCAAAGCTCCCACAAGGTCTGTCAATGGATAGGGTATTGTCCTACCCAAACTCACACCATAATATACCAAAATAGTCAGACACTATATTTACCCTACCTTATTTAACTCATAGACCCAATTAGACCCATACTCTAAACTATCCAAATAATAAACCCTACACTAAACCCTACCCTATCAAACCTAAGACCCATTGAGTCTGTAGTTTGGTCTAGTTTATCAAACCAAATCTTTGAATTGTATTTTGACCTGATTAAATTTTTCATCTTTCTCAATTTTTTTTTATTATCTAAAATATTAAAACTACCTAATAATTGAATGCTAGGGTAATTTATTAATGTTGGCTAATCTTTTGCCATATTTTAAAAAAGTTAACTTAATTTTTTGAAATTAAAAAGGAATATACATTTAATTTTAGTTGTTTAATTTTTAATTTAGTTAATTTACATATTTAATTTTTTGTACATTAAACAAATAAAAACTACAAGAATATGTATCACTTTTCTCTTTCTTCCTCATATTATATTTTTTTCCTCTCTATTTTTCCTCTAAGATATTATTTTTTCTTTCTTTAACTTTATTCTTTTCATTTTTTTTTGAAATATTATTGATATGGAATAACCTAATAGGCCCAACAAGCCTAACATCAAGTGAGACAGCTCAGGAGGCCCAACATCAAGTTTGTTTGGTCGATCGGTATCGATCTCACTTGGTAGGGTCCGCGGTCGACCCGCATCGACCTTAGGACCACTTCAGAAGTTCCAATAGTTAGGTTTGGTCAACATGTATCGACCTCAAGACCCACTCTGGCATTAACCCAGATCTCTGCCACATTTATTAGTTTGACAAACTGTATCCTCTACATTAATAATGCATGACAATCGGTACAACCGTTGCTACCAACTTTGTCAACCCTGCCACTAACTCTGCCAATACTGCCACCACCTTTAGCAGAGAGATTTAGCCACTTGGAACAGTACCGAGATTTGGACATGGAACGACCACCAACCCTTTCGCAAAGACAAAAGTTAGTATACCTGATAAGGATACCAGGGTCAAATCATGCCCGAGAAGGCTATAAATATTTCAGACTTAACTACGCTCAAGGTAATACCCAATACACTATAAGCCTTATACACTTTCTGTATTCTATTCGATCTTCACATCTTGACCAGAACTAACTTGAGCGTCGGAGTGCCTTAGTCGGGGGCACCTTAGCTAGTATAACATGTATTGTGGTTACAAATCTCAAGCCCCAAGATATATACAACTATGAGTGCTCGACCTCCCTAGTTGATTCATTTGAAAACACAACCCCCTTTCTCTATACGTAGCTTTCTACCGCATCATTTGGCGCTATCTGTGGAAAATTTATTGAGATTGCAGCGAGAAAAATGGTAAACATATGTAGAGCAGTATTCAAAAGGGAAGAGAATCGGAGGTCCACTTTTCCACCTCTCCTTAACCCCCAGCAAGGTACACACCCTCTGGGCACCAACACCTCTTAGAAGCAAGCAGTGATGCTCACCATGCCCCAGTTGATGTAGCTAATATGTGAGTAGATTTTAGCTCAAATATTAGCCCAGTTATCTGCCGCTCTGAATAGGCACACAACAGTGCCTGCTCCCACCGCCAGTGCAACTCCACAGCAGCCCCCATCAAAAAATAGGTCCCATGAGAATAGCCACAGCTGCCGAAAATCTAGGCAGCCGTTTGCCAGGCGTGAAGTCAGTCCTAGATGCCCACAGAAAGAGAGGAAACTTTAAAAAATACGGGAGGAGGTAGCGGACTTGATAGATCAAGCCAGACCTAATTGAGCCATACAGTGCAATAAGGTCGAACGCTTTAGGCATGACTACAGCAAAGAGAAGGGAGAGTCTACGGGTTTTGCGCATCAGCCTATTCAAGCCTTGCAATGTGATAGGGCCAAGCGTTTTAGATTGAGTCTTGATCGGGATGAGTGGAAAGAAATATCCCATCAAGTCTAGTAGCTGAACTGATGCCTCGATGAGATTTTGA
>JACGDI010003579.1:772799-804293 GCA_014898725.1 Jacaranda copaia | reverse complement strand
CGACTTGGCAGAAGGTATGTGACACAGGAAACAATGAACAAGCTCAAGTTTGATTCCTTTGAAGTCAAAAAGAAAAGAAGGAGAGAGACAACTAGAAACAAAAAGAGCGAGGTCAATCTTTGATCAAATGCTTCCATGACTATACGCCATTGAACATCCTGAGGAATGAGGTCCTGTATGTCATCCAGCAGGATATCCTCCTTAGAAAGCCTAAAAAGCTGATAGAGACTGAAGCTCTGAAGAAATCAAAAAAATATTGCCTCTTCCATAAATAGAAGGGGCATGACACAGATGAGTGCTTCAATCTCCAAGATGAGATCGACAGGTTGATCAGGCAGGACCACCTCAAAAAATACATAGCCATGGACGCCTAGACTGAAGGGGGCAAAATCGACTGGACTCCCTATAGAGAAAGGTCAATTATCCCCAGGAGAGAAGATAAAGAAAAAAAGCCCACATAGGAAGATCGCCCACCCATTAGAAGGGTGATTGACATGATTGTAGGAGGTCCCACTAGGAGGGGACTGTAAGTCTGCTCGGAAGCAAACACAGAGGAGGCTCGAGTCCAATAAAGCTTTACCTGTGGAGACAACTTTCCACCTCATAATGAGTGCAGAACCCATTTCATTCACTGATGCCGACCTAGCCCACCTCAAGGGCAAAAATGTTGATTACTAGATAGATTGCCTAATGGTAATTTTCGTGGAGATTGCGAACTTTGAGGTGCGCAAGGTTTTGATCAACAATGGTAGCATGGCAAATATCATTTTCTTATCTACCTTGAAAAGGATGAACATGGGCAAGTTGAAATTCCAGCTTGTGTGCACGCCGCTGGTCGAATTTGGGGCGTCGGAGATCATACCGGAGGGGTTGATCGACTTGTCCACATCTTTTGGAGAGGCTTCTTGAAGGAGAATATTAATGCTAAATTACCTTATGGTTGATGCCCTATTTGCCTATAATATCATCATTGGCTAATCTGTCCTCAATGACTTCCATGCCATCGTATCTACTTATCATTTGAAAGTTAAGTTTCCAACCCCAGCCTGCATGGGCGAGCTTTTGTGCAACCTGAAGGAGGCATGGAGATGTTATAATATTTTGATCTAGTCAATCAAGCAGAAAACTTGACCGCAGCTGAAAACTTCGGGGGATGCCTCTGTAGCAGAACTCGAAGAGACCCAGGTCAGTAAGAAGCGAAAGCTGGAAGACACCAGAGTAGAGCTTGTCGGGGAGTTTAAGACCATTGAGCTCGAACAGGGTAATCTCAAAAGGACTACCCATATTAGAACAGACTTAGGTCCTCACTTGGAGTGTCTCATGGTCAATTTATTGAGAAAAAATATCGACGTCTTTGCTTGAAGGCATCTGACTTGCAAAGGATTGACCCCAATATCATTGTGTACCACCTCAACATTGACCCCTCATACAAGCCGGCCAGACAAAAGATAAGGACGTTCAACGTCGAGAGGATGCAAATCATCAAAGAGGAGGTTAGAAAACTCTTAGATGTAGGGTATGTTGTAGAAATTTAGTATCCCTCTTAACTTTGTAATGTTGTCCTAGTCCCAAAAATTGAAGGACAGTTGCGAATGTGTAATGATAAAGCATGCCCCAAGGATCCTTACCCCTACCTTGGATAGATTTACTAGTCAATTCAAGTGTTGGGTGTGAATTGTTAAGTATGATTGATACATTTCAAGGCTATCATCAGATCTTCATGGCACTTGAGGATAGGGATAAAACATCTTTGATTGTTCCTAACATGTTATATTGTTTTCTTGTCATGCCGTTCGTTTTGAAAAATGCCGGGGCAATTTATCAGCAGTTAGTCAACTTTATGTTCAAAGATGAGATCAACAAAATGATGAAAGTTTACGTCGATGACATGATAGTTAAGATAGAAAAATCCTAAGACCACTTGCTTGACCTCAGTCATGCTTTTGGGATATTAAAGGCATTTGGATTGAAGCTGAACCTAAATAAATGCACATTTGGGGTCCGAGGAGAAAAATTTCTAAGCTATATGGTCAGCCAAAGAGGCATTGAGGCGAATCCACAGAAAATTCAAGCAGTCTTAGATGTTACCCCTCCAAGAATAGTTTAGGACATTCAGAGGCTGGTAGGGAGAATCATGGCTTTGAGAAGGTTCATAATGAGATTAGCCAACAAAAGCCTAATCTTTTTCAAAATCCTCAAAAATGCCAAAAAGATGAGTTTTCAATGGACAAAACAGTGCAATTAGGTGCTGATTGAGTTGAAGCAGTATTTGGCCTCACCCCCGATGTTGGCAAAACCCAAGCTGAGAGAAGTACTTCGGATATACTTGGCAGTCTTGAAAGTGTTGATTTTTCAGTATTGGTATTGACCCAGGATGGCAACCATTGACCAGTCTACTATTACAATAAGTCACTCCAAGGGCCAGAATAAAATTATTTAGAGATTGAGAAATTTGCGTTAGCTTTAGTGACTGTTGCTCAGAAGCTGAGACCGTACTTTCAGTCTCACTCTATCATAGTGCTAACAAACTAGCCATTGAAGCAGGTGTTGGCAAAACTCGATACATCAGGTAGATTGACCAAGTAGGCGATCGAGTTTGGGGAGTTCGACATTAGTTTTTAACCTCAAATGGCCATCAAAGCGCAAGTATTTGCCGACTTCATTGTAGAGTGAGTCGACTTACCCGACAAGAGTATCCCAACCTCTCTTGTTTGGACTTTACACATCGATGGGTCATCAACCACATCTGGGGGCAGAATTGGGTTTGCTCTTCGTTCCCTAAATACTGAGGAGTATGATTTTGCAATCAAATTAGATTATACAATCATAAATAATGAGGCTAAGTGCGAAGCCCTACTGGCATGAATGAGAATGGCGCTTGAGTGTGGGGTCAAACACTTGGTTGTGATTACGGACTTCTAGTTAGTGGCAGAAAAGGTCGGGGGAATTTTGAAGCCAAAGAGTAGTCGATGGCCTGGTACCTGATCGAGGTAAAGCGATTGCAGCAATTATTCAAAAAATTTACTCTTAGCTAGGTCCCTTGAACTGAGAATGAACAGGTAGATGCCCTCTCCAAGTTTGCCAACTCAATCAGAGGAACAAGAGATAAGAAAATCACATTTTTGGTCTTGGACAGGCCGTCAATTGCACTCTTTGATGAAAATTTTATAATAACCATTGACGAGATGATCGTTTCTTAGCAGACCCCAATAAAACTATATCTCAGTCAAGGTATTATCCTTGATGACAAGAATGAGGCTTGGCGCCTTTAAGGTCAAGCCTCCAAATTTGCTCTTGACGAGCACAGTCAATTATATAAGAGATCCTTCACCGGACCCCCTTGAGATGCTTGGATCAGGATTAGGCATTGGAAGTGTTACATGATGTTTATGCAGATATGTGTGGCAACCATTCTGGAGGGAGGTCCTTTGCCCACAAAATAGTCAGCTATGGGTATTTTTGGCCAACATTGTTGAAAGATTCACTGGATTTCGCATGTAAATATGCATCATGCCAAGTCCATTCTAACCTATCGCACCAGCTAGCCACGCTGATGGTTAATGTCCAGATTTCTTGGTCATTTGATCTGTGGGGAATGATATAGTGGGCTCTTTGCTGAGATCAACAGGGCAACAGAAGTTTATAATTATAGTGGTTGAATATTTCACCAAGTGGGTTGAAGTTGAGGCTATCCCTAAGATAATGGATGCGGCCATAAAAAATTTTATATGGAAAAATACCATTTGCCGTTTTGGCCTGCCAAGGTACTTATTTTAGATAACGACACTTAATTTTAGACTAAGAGCACAAGAGGTTGGTGTGAGGCTTTGGGGATTGCATAACATTTTATGTCGATGGGTGATCCTAGTTGATTGATTAGACTGAGGTGACCAATCGAACTATCCTCGACCAATTAAAGGCTAGAATTCAGGACACCAGGGCGAACTGGGCAGATGACCTGCCTTACGTACTATAGGCTTACAGGATAACTCTCCGAGCAGCCATTGGTCATACCTCTTACAGCTTAGTGTATGGATCGAAAGCAATTATACCTTCAAAATTAATCAAACATTCTGATCCGATCATTCACTTCCACCCACTAAGAAACATGTTCAAGAGGAAGCTGGATCTCAAAACTATCAACGAGCACCGATAGGAGGCTTACAATACTATGTAGTGCTATAGATCGAAGATGACCTAGAACTATAATGAAAGGATCAAAGAGTGTCGTTTCAATGTTGGGGATCTTATCCTCAAGAATGTGGAGGTCTTCAAGAACATGGGCAAACTTGAACCAAAGTGGGAAGGGCCATACTCCATTATCAAAGTAGTGAAGCACAATGCCTATACACTGGCCAACATGCAAGGGAAGGAACTCCCCGACCCATAGAACGCCATCAATCTTAGAAAGTTTTATATTCAAAAATGTATGGTACTTATCCTTGCTGCTCTTTGGCTTGAATAAAATTGCAATTTTATTAACTTAATTGTTAGCTTTAATAATTCTAGTTGACCCCGTAGTCGACAACTAAGCAGCTCTTGCTACTACCTAAATAGTTCTTAGCTGTCCAAGTTTTTAGTTGACCACATAGTCGACAACTAAGTAGCCCCTTGCTGTCATCTAAACGGCTCTTAGCCGTCCAAGTTTCTAGTCGACCCCATAGTCGACAACTAAGCAGCCCCTTGCTGTCATCTAAACGGCTCCTAGCCGTCCAAGTTTTTAGTTGACCCCATAGTCGATAACTAAGCAGCCCCTTGCTGCCATCTAAACGGCTTCTAGCTGTCCAAGTTTCTAGTTGACCTCGTAGTTGACAACTAAATAGCCCCTTATTGCCACATAAATGGCTCCTAACTGTCTAAGTTTCTAGTTGACCCTATAGTCGATGACTAAATTTTTAGTCGACCCTATAGTCTATGACTAAGCAAATCCTTGCTGCCACCTAAATGGCTCCTAGCTATCTAAGTTTCTAGTCGACCTCGTGGTCGACCTCTACATTGATGAATGAGTTTTTCTAGTCAACCATTCAATTTTTGTCAACCCCGTAATTAGCAAGGGATGTGACTCCTCTTTGATGGGGAATTAGCTCTAAGTGTCAAATAAACAGTTAACCGGGAATATGGAGCAATCAATGACATAATCATGCAACATAATTACTATATGATAGGCAACCAAATATTTTTCACATTATCACAACAAAAATCAAAGGCTATGCATGGCATAATAGGAGGAAAATGAAAGAGAAAATATGCTTTTATTCATAATCCTTTGGGAGGTTACACAAAAAAAATGAGACAAAAAAGGCTGGTTTAGTTCTACTTCAGTTCTGGCCCAACTCCTCTTGCCCACCTTCAGCTTATTCTAAGTCTGGCTCGGGCATCGCATAGGCGAGCGGAGGGACTGCTTGTGGAGGTTCAAAAGGTCCCGGGAGGTCACCCATAAAGTTAGTCGACCGCAGCACGTACTGTGCCAAGTCGACATCTTCATCCTTTAATTGGGCTACGAGGTCCTCCATAAATGTGAACTCAGCACATATTTACTTTAGCCGAGCATCAACCTTGGCTTTCTTCTTTTGCACGTCAAACAATAGCGCATTGGGTGCAGCAGCAGTAGGTCTGCCCTTCAGAGCTTGCTCAGTGCCACCTTCCTCTGGCTTAGGGCAAGGCTCTAGTCTCTTGTTCAGCATGAGGCTCATGTGGGTTCTAGCCTCAGCATAAAAATAATAACCCAGGTGCTCTAACTGTTTAATGGCCCTATGATATGCTTTGTGAGCATTGTCAAGTGATGCAACTGCATGGTATCTTGAAAGGTGGTGCTCACCATGAACTGCTCAACAGCCTCGTGTTGCACTGCGGATAAATGTTAAAGGAAGGCCTCTTTGGCTTTGCCGATCACCTTTGCATGACCTCAGGCCTGACCATAACAGAAGCTCAACTGCAGGTCGAGATAGGCCTTCTTGATAATATTATCCATTCAGCTCCGATCCTTGACAGCCTAGATCAATGTTGATCTTTTGAGTCAAGCTGCTGTTGGAGGTCAACTACCTTTTTATTCAACTGCTCTACCTGGAGCTAGGAGGATTCGAGCTGCACCTTCAGCATTTCCTTCTTTTCTCCCGCTTCCAACTTCTCTTTGGCAGCCAGTGCTGTCTTAGATCACTGGAACATGTTGTAGCTTAGCTGCTCTATTTGAAACACAGTAGTGTCATTTTCAAATAAATATGTGCATAACAGGAAAAATGTGGTTGAACCTATCGATCTCATACTTACCACATTACAGTAACATGACATCGCCTTCATCATCCCGAGCTGACTGAGGTTCATTAGCTTCCATTGGTCATTCAGAAAAAGCCCTAAGGTCTTCCACTTGAAAGCCTCAGCACTCGTCAGCCTTCCCATGATGATAAAGGTCGAGTCGGTTACCTTCTGATCTCGATCAGTGGTGAATCATGGAGGAAATAGCTGAGAAAGTCAGAACAGTAGGCTGTCACCCAATTTGCCAAACAGGTCGTAACCTGTCACAACTTTCTATTTCCCTTTGTCCTCAACAGCCTTCTTTGGTGCCAAACCTCCTTGTTTAACTAGTTGTCTCTTGCCCCAACTTATGAAGCTACTGTGTTTGGGCTTTTTCCGACGAGCAGATTGGGTTTCAAGAGCCTACTTGTTTTGTGGTGGGGGCAGTATAGATGTCGACCTCACAGAACCTACCTACTTGGTAGTACCTTCTCGTCGAGCAGTAGTAGCTTGTCGGCATGCTTCGGCCCTCAGTACTTGAACTTGGGATTCGTTGCGACTGCGGACCATTATTTTTTCATGATCTACATGGGCAAATAAATTAAGTAAATATCAAAATTGAGCAGAAAGATAGCGTTCAATCAAAATAGTGGACAAAATATTTTTACCTAGTTGATCTCTTGTAGGCAGGTCGATTGGGTAGGTGATAGGCCAACCAGAATCAAACACCTCTCTTCGATTAGAATTGAGGCCTCAATTTGCCCAAATCTGACCAAATCCTGAATGAAGGTGTTAAGCCAACTAGGTGTTTAGTTTTCAGGCATCTCTATAGGCCTTTTCTACCAACCCCTCGAAATGGCAAGAATGCTCGGTCCCCAAATATAAAAAAAGAATTTTTTCCACTTTTGCTCGTAAGAAGAGATGGGGGATACCAAAAATTTCTATCGAGGTTGAGCAGTCATGTAATAGAAACCAGACTCTTCACTGTTGCCCAACTTCTGGGACATGGGTAGGTGGAATAAATTTCAAAAATTGGCAAAGGTTACAGGCTGGTTGTATAGGTGCATTAGCACGACAAAACTATACAGTATAGTAAAACAGTTTGGAAGTAATTGGGTGATGCAGACTTCTAGTCCTAGGAGGAGGTCGACTATGGGTTGGGCAAGCGAAAACCTAAGGCCGCACTTTAACCCCTCCTCAAACACAGTTATAAACCCTCGGGGAGGTTGATGCATCCTATCCTAAGTCCCTGGCGCTATCAGTTTATACTCATCAGAAATGTGATACACTGCTCTAATACGAACTAAGTCTGCAGTGGTTATTTTGGAGTAATTGTTAGGGGTAAATAATCGGCCCTGGCTTACAGGCATATTAATAGGACCAGCTTCCCCCTCTGATATATAACCCTAACATTGCTCGAGCTACTGGCACTGCTCGAGCTAGAGCGTTCGCTCGCGGATGAACTCGATTCACTCCCACAAGATAACTCAGATACACTCTCTGCCCCAGTCCCCCCATGGGCCATACTCTCTGACCAAGTGTTATCAGAATCTGGATTGGAAGACATATTTCTATAAATGAAAGGTAGAAAAGAACAAGAATAGTAAAGGCACTTACAATGGAAATCTCGAAAAGACAAAGCGCAGGAGAGCTTGAAGGGCTTCAAAGATAGCAATTTGACCAGAAGTTTAGATAGCAAAAGTATAAATGGAGTCAGTTATCCTCCTATTTATAGGCATGCACAAAAATCCAAGTAATTGTTATGATGATAGCCTGCCCCCAGTATGCTTTGTATTTTGCGCACTAATAGCCACATTAAATGCAGAAAAATTGCCTCAAAACCTGGTCGGTAGTTTAAAAATCCACATCAAGAATTCAAAAATTCTAGTCGACCATGGTAACTGCTATAATTGAATGTAAACTCCTTATTCCTTCTCATCAACAAGTTCGATCAGGACTATGAGTTGGGGGGACTCATGATATGGGATAACCTAGTAGGCCCAACAGGCCTAATATCAAGTGAGACAGCCCAGGAGGCCCAACATTAAGTCTGTTTGGTCAACTGATATCGACCTTACTTGGTAGGGTTTGCGGTCGAGCCGCATTAACCTCATGACCACTTTAGAAGTTCCAATAGTCAGGTCTAGTTGACATGTATCGACCTCAAGACCCACTCTGGTATTGACTCAGATCTTTGCCTTATTTATTAGTCTGACAGGCTGCATGTCTCCGCATTAATGAGGCATGACAATTGGAATAGCTGCTGCTACTAACTCTGCCAACCCTGCCACACCTTTGGCAGAGAGGCTCCTCTAGAGGTACTGTTCATTTGGGAAAACAGGAGATTTAGCCACCTAGAACAGTATTGGGATTTGGACATGGAATAACTATCAACCCCCTGGCAAAGACAAAAGTTAGTACACTTGATACAGGTACCAAGGTCAAATCACGCATGGAGAAGGCTATAAATACTTTAGATTCAACTACGCTTAAGGTAATGCTCAATACACTATAGGCCTTATATACTTTCTATATTCTGTTTGATCTTCACATCTCGACCAAAACTAACTTGAGCATTAGAGTGCCTTAGCCGGGGGCACCTTGGCTAGTTTAACGTGTGTTGTGGTTGCAGATCTCGAGCCCCAAGATATATACAACTTTGAATACTCGACCTCCCTAGTCGATTCATCCAAAAACACAATCCCCTTTCTCTATACGCAGCTTTCTGCTGCATCAATTATTATTTTGTGCAATATATCCAATCAAATATATGTAAATAGTAGAAAAAATTTATGTTATTACATTTAGTGAATACTTTTAAATATAAATAAAAAAAGAAAAGGTCTTATTTTATTTGGATTGTTTTACTAATATGTTTGCTACAAAATGTATTTTAATACATTGATTGAATTGTTTAATGTATCTATTATTGAATTCATTTTGTAAATCTATTAAAAATTACTTATTGGGTATTAATATGTGTTAGTAAACCAAATTATGGGAATTATTCATCAGTTGATTTTTGGATTAATAGACCGGGGCCTTTATCCATTAGAGGCTTATTTCTCCAAAACCATATATTTGATGGGGCTTGATAATATTGATGGAGCTTGATAATATAATTTATCAAGTCCAATCCATACATCCAAATATGCTCTTCAAGAATGCCATGATTATTAGTATAAATTTAATTTTGATATAAGTAATTTGGGTTAATTAGTTAGATTTGAGTATTTGAAAAATAAGTAATATTGAGGTATAGGATATGTGAGTAAGTTTTGCATATAAACATAATTACACTCATTAAATTATTTTTAATATATTTTTGGGTTTAGGTTTGACGAAAATAATAATGAACTAAAGTTTTATGAGTAAAAAAGATTAAAGTTGGAAAGAAAGGAGTTGGAACATGGATATTTGATATTAGGTATTTTTTGTGTAATGGGTATTTGTGTATTTTATGGGTATACACCCTACCCTTACCCATTTCATTTTTCTTAATGGGTTTGGGTAGGATTTGGATTTCATATCTATATATTGGATATGGGTATGGATATTATACTATTGTTATGGGCTTGGGTAGGGTATTACCCTACCCATTGATAGGCTTAGCCCCCACTTAGTTGCTCTTTTTTTTGGTCGAATAAGTCTGATTTGAGTGTCGAAGTATCTTAACCAAGGACTTCTTGGCAAGCCTGACATTTGTTATTGGTTGCAATACTCAACTTGTCTACACCTAAATAGTCCCTTCAGACTTCTATTTGAGTTGACCACATTGGGCTAAAACTTAGTATACCATCAAACTAATCAAACCATCATCACCATTGGACCAATCGACCACTCGACACATATCTTTCAAGATATAAAACATAATTTTTATCAATTTTAGTTGACAAATTAAATTTAAAACAATTTTATAACATAATTTGTATCAACTTTAATTTAGAACAGAAAAATTCATTTGAAGGGACAAAGATTATATTAGATTGATACAAAATAAAATTTCATATTGAAATATTTTAGATCATTTATTTAATTTATTAATATTTCATCTATTATTTCATCACGAATCAGTCTCAAGAGAATATATATGATTCATATTTAATTTTTTTTTTGACATTTAATATTTTTCAATAGTATGAACTAAAAGGTTGAAATATCAATTGAAACAATGAACATGCATTCAATTGACCTAATATACATACCAATAATAAAGAGTGAATAATTGAAACTATGGATTTTAAGTTTTTAACTAAAAAAGTGATAAGCCACTATTTTAGCTTGACAGGTTATAAAAGGAATAACAAATAACCTCATCATTTATATATATATATATATATATGTATGTATCATTCTCTTTGTTTCCCACTTCACCATGCAGATATCCTTTAGCCCAACGCTAGCTGAGGAAGCAGGTGGAGAAGGAAGGCAGCGAAAGTTGCGTCGGTGCCGGGGTAGGCCTAGAAACAATTCATTTTATTTTAATAGGTCAAGATATTATTCATTTTATTGTCAATCAAACCTAATCCCGTTCCAAAAGCAAACGATCGATCTAGGTCTACACGAAAGAATCCTATCATTTATTGTGGGTAAAAATAAGATCAATTTTCAATTGTTGTTGTCGTCTTCTGTTTCCACATTTTTGTACAAGGTAATTCCTTGACGTGTGAGTTGTCCAAATATTGCCAGAGAATCTTTGCCAGCATTTATTTCTTGAAGCGTGTGATTAATTTAACTTGAATCCTTAATACACAATCTCTTTAGTTTATTATTATGAAGATCATTATATCCGAATATTAAAAAATATTGAATACAATCAGTATCGTATGCTTTTTATATTTCTAAAATCAATCATGAGGCTACCTATCCTTAATTGTTCAAGTGCAAATTTATCGCATACGTAGAAATTGAGGGTCTAACAAAAAATGAAATACTTAAAATGTGCAAGAAATTAATTTTCTATTCATTCGATATTCAATTATTTGTTTACTGGTACGCGATCATATATTTTCTTCTGTAAGAAAACATATGTACTGAATAATAGAGTTGTACTCACATGGGAGACTAACATTGTAGCTGTTGTGGAAACACCTTGCTAGCTTGGTTGATCAGTTATTGCACCTTCTCAATTCTTAAGGACGACCAAGTACTCCTCTAATATGGAGTTCTATTATTAGAGGCGAAAAAGTGAAAACTTTATTTATTTTTTTCAAACTCTATAATAAATCATTTAAAGTTAGTGGTATGGTAATATTGTTTCTAAGTGATATGGTATATTTGAAAAAACTAAATATTATTTTAGAACACCCAAAATAAAGAAGAAGCAATAAATTTGGCAAGAAGTATAACTATAATTTAAAAACAACAACAACTACAACAATTGTTTGTTTTCGGTGGAAATTTTCAGTGGATTCTGTTGAGAAATAAAATTTGCAACAGATTCTACCAGAAAAAACGAAATTTTTAGCGGATTTGAGACGGCAAATGTAATTTCGGAAAAAGCTTGATCACTAACAAAATTTTATTGGATTTTCTGTAACAAAAAAGGCGTCAGAAAATAGTCAAGAAGGCAACCTAAAGCCAGATAAATTTTTGGCAAAAAATCTGCCAAAAGTCCATCGGCATATTTTCCACATAAACTCTGGCGGCTTTCCAACAGAATATCTGCCAAAAAATTTTTCAAGCTGATTTTCGATATATTTTCTCTTGAAATTTATGAAATTATTTTTTTATTTTTATTTTTTTCATGGATTTTTTGTGGTGATTCTATCAGTAATGCATATATATATATATATATATATTTAAAAAAAACTTATAAAGTTATTATAATATATAACTTGTTCATAGAAACATCCATACAAATACCCCAAAATAAATATAAAATAATATCCAAAATATTCTATAAATATCCAGTCTCCAATGTAATCAAAATGCAATACAAAACATTCAACACGACTGTATAAAATCATAACTACAGACTGCCATTAGCATCCTTGTCATCTATGTAATAGTTGGTATCATTATCTTGAGGATGTTGCTCGTTTTCATGCTGCAACGGACGTGGAAGCTGGGTAGAAGAGGCCGAAGAATGAGCATCGTGCATCAGCTATATCTGAATCACGAGCAATGATAGAATTTGCTGGTGCTGCTGAATAAAATTACATGTCGCACCAACTCTTTCTGCTATCCATTGTAACTCATTCCTAATGTCTGCGGTAGCATGCACATCAAGATCACCATCGGATTGGACCTACTCTCAAATGATTTGATCCAGCTTCGCAACTTTAGCATGCATCTCCTTCGATTGTGCTTGGAAACAGGCCTATGATGTGACTGAGGACTCCTAGGGGGCACGTAGTAGCTAGTGGACAGCTGATAGTAACTTAATCGGTACACTCGACCTTTCTTGTTGGGCCCTCAACAGACTGCGTCGTCATGTCTGTCTCAGATTGCTTAGTGCATACACTTCCACCGGCCTCTAGCTGAGATTAGGATTGAGACAATGCTTAACACAAACTGTGCTACAAGATAAAAAATTTAGTAAATTCTGTACGATACACATGCACTAATGAGTTAAGTTAATATAATATAAATATTGGTTTAAGAGTGTCAAAATTGTCCATCTTTACTGATGCCTATAGGAAATTCTCAACAATAGGGGAATATAGAGATAATTTCTCCTCCCAAGGATGGGGATGGGGATGGGATCAAATTGACCCTCAAATGCTAAATGGGACAGGGACAAGGATTATAGTCCCCATCCCCACGAATAGCGATCCCTATCCCCACATATAGCCTCTACCCATTTAAAAATTAATTAAATTAATAATTTAATATTATATATTTTTAAAGTAGTATCAAAATATATTTAATTGTTAAAATAATTTTTTTTCTAATAAACTACATATGTTTTTGTAGGAACCACACTAAATGGAGAACTCTTTAAAAAATTGTGAAGTTTTATTGATGTTTATATTTATATATTTTGTATCTTTTAATATTTTTACTATAGTACATAATTAAATTTGATGTTTTATATATGATAATTTTTTAATTTTGAAAGTCATTTAGATTATTAAAAATATTTTACGAATTTTAGTATTATTTTTTTACTAAATTTTATCAAACCTGTAGATACCGGTAGGTACTCGTCTACCTGTCTCCTCATGGAGAAGCAAGGACTAGTACCTATCATGGGGGAGGAGGTTGGAGTAGGGAGCATTTGGCCTTTCGAGGGCAAAAGACAGTCCCCATTCTTGCTCCTGGCCCACCCCGCCCTGCTTTGTTGACACATCTAAATTGGTTGGAACTTATAATAGCTCTCTTTGCTCTATCGTCAATCCTACTCCTACTCACTTTCTTTTGATGGGTATAAGCAAAAATTCCCTCTATTGTAGGTGGCCTCTACAACTCTTGAACCGACATAATTAGTTCAAATAAGCATTATGTATATATTACAAAACTACAATTTTAAATAGAAAAAAAAATGGTAGTCTCCTTTGAGATCAATCTATACTAAACAAATAAAATAGTAGATACAACAAATACAACAAATCAAATATCCAATACAACTAATCAACACCATTCTAACTACATTAAACATACTCTAATTAAATATTTCTACGAAATATTGAAAATTTAAAAGCTTACCAATCTGTCGGCATGTGTCCAGGTAGACATGCAATCTTCAAAATGGAGGTATTATCCTATCTGGAAGATTGGGCTTTGTTTGTTTGTTTTTCCCCAAGACAATTTTCAACTTTTAAAACTTAATCAAACAAAATGTCACATTTCCCAACCTCACTTTTGAAAATACACAAAATTATCCCCAAAAAACGCCTTACTATTTGCCATAAAAAATAATTCCCCAATGCATATCTATACACTCATATACTAATCATTCTATCTATATATACATATGTATAATTAATATCAAAACACTCATTTCACCTTACCAACCCAACCAAAAAGTGATTGATGTGATATTTACAGTAAAATTTGACCCATCTCAAAATACTATCAAACAAACAATAATCTCCCAAAATATTCTCCACCCACTCCTAAAACAAAAACAAAAAACCATCGAATTCCCTCAACTAACTTCTCAAAATAGCTTTCCTCAAAACACTTTTCACAATTCCACCCAAAATGCAAATAAACAAAGCCTTGGTTTTTCTTAGCATGTGCGACTTTTGAAAATTTGAGGATGTCTATAACAACAGAGGGCATCCCAAGTGTCTTGGACAATCTAATATGGCCTTTTGCCCATCTTTCACAAATGACCATACATATCACTCAATTGGTGACCCTCTTTTGTATCGTAGGTCCTCTGTATATGATCCTTTTGTTGGGGGTTCCAATATCTCCATGAAAACAAATAAAATGAAAAATATTAGTATTCTACATTACATGCATAGACATATATACTTATAAATAAAATAATAAACAAATACCTTCCACTTTTCGAAATCATTTGATGAAGACTTTAGGGAATATCCTATTAGATATTACACAACTCCTATACTTTACACTTTATGACTTTAGTCAGGAACTTGGTACCATCAAGTGAGGGTACATACCTAGATAAAGTTCAGAACAACAATTAATGAATCATTATATATATACAAATAATCAAATAAATAATACAACATTATATATTATAATATTTAAAATTTTGACTTTCTCATAGTGTGTTTCAGCACACAAATATATCTTTCTAAAACCTTGGAGTATGGTTGTTTATCTCCCTTGCCAATGTTTGACTTGTAAAGGCACCCTCTGTTGCAGTAAATAGATGAACACAGCAGTCAATGATTGAGATCCATATTGTGATGAATCTGGTGATAGTGAAAATGTAAGTGACGAGAAAGATAGGTATGAAGGAGAATATATTGTGGAGGATGAAAGGTGGATGACCTCATAACAATGAATAAGATCGATAGTGATGACAATAAAGCGGATAAAAATAAGTATGGTAGAGAGGGAAGACTTCAAGTAAACATAATCATTAATGCCTATGTCTTTAAATAGATAGGGTAGTCGGCAGGTTATAAAGAAGGATAGAACAACCTTAATGGGCTAAAGCTTATCAAAACAAAAACTATAAATATCAAGTCTAAAAAGAAATTGGGCAAAAGATGTTAGTCATAAAAGAATTGCTAACTCGAAAGAACTTTCAAGAAATAGAGATCTCTGCATGTATTCCAAATGAAAAGAACCAGCTAAAAGCTGTTCATTGAAAATGACCTCGCTCTATTTTGTGTAGCATTATTTTGGCATCGCTTATGGGAAACTCAAAAAGAAAGTAGGAGCATTGAGAATCCATACAAGATCAATAGCTTGTGAACTTAGCTATCAGTGACCTACTATTAGAGAATGTGAAGATTCATAAATCGAAAGTACTAGTCGGTCTAGCACCAAAGCTCATTCCTACTTAACTGCACTTAAGGAAACACTCATGTAGCTGCTCCCCCTTTTGAAGATTTCATTCTACCTATAGCTTAGGAGGCATTGAAGATTCGTTTGGAAGATGCTACTACCCAAGCCATGGCCAAAGTAGTTGCTGAATATGCTCACCCTCAAGAATCACAACAATCGTCTCATAAGAGATAAGGGCATCATCCTCTTTAGGCAGAACCAAACAAAGTGCTAATTTTGGATGTGGCACCATCTTACCCTTTTGCCCTAGTTGGAAGACACATACTCCTTGCTTTAAGTTAATTTTGCCAAGCATATGCCCACAAACATCAGAGTTCAAACATATTCCTTAGTACTACATCCATCTAAGGGATCAGAAAGCTAATCCTTCAACCATCGCACTCCCAAGACATAATCCTTTTTCTTTAGTAGTTCTAGCATAAGTGCTTCCCTTTAGAATGAAAATGACTTATTTTTTGGAGTACGATGATAGTGTTGACCCCCATGAGCACTTGAACACTTTTCTGGCAAGAATGGAGCTCTACGATTTGAGCAAGGCTGTATATTACAATCTCTTTTGCACTATTCTTACAAAGAGTACCTTGATGTGGATCAACTAGATGGCTAAAGGATCCATTAGCAACTAAGAGGTCTAACATAAATCTTCCCTTAGAACTTCTTTATCAATCGTAAATACCCTAAAATGGCAACTTATTTATTCATCATTTAGTAAAAAGATAGAAAGTCTTTGAGGACTTACTTTAACCTCTTCATCCAAGCTTTCCATAAAATCCTCTCTCACATCAACTTGGAGCTCTTACCTAGCATCATCCAATAGAATTTGAAGTACTTAAAAATTTGTAATTCAATTGTAGGGAAACCTTCTCTCATACTAGAGGAACTTATCATGCATATGGAGAAGTACTTCTGAATAGAAGAAGCTATAACCAATAAGGAAGCCCTTAAATGGAAGGTGCACAAAAAAGGAAATAATAGCAACAAAAATTAAGTAGAGCGATGGCATAGCCTTCCTTGCAAACTCACCATATACATGCCACACTATCTCTGAGGCAGAGATTTTAACAGTAGTACTGCAATGTGAATGACTTCTGCAGAAAACCATAGAGGACCCCTAAGAAACCAAAGTTATATGAGTGATGCCACTTTCACTATAATGGTGGGCACACCATAAATGAGTGCCACATCTAAAGGACAAGATCAAAAAATTAATTTAGAGAGGTTACTACATGGAGTTTGTGAATTAAAGATCATCTAACTAGAAGAAGAGCTTACCTATAGAGGGAAGTGAAGATTGTTGAGGAAGGTCGAATGACTACCTAGACCTTAAGAGCACCAAAGTTACTGTGACCATTACAATATTCCCATAATAAGAGTTATCTTAATAATCTCTAGAAGACCTGCTGGTGGAGACTCCACTAATGCTAGGAAGATACCAGTAAGAGTAGCAAGGTAAGTAAAAACGCATGTAGTAGACTCCATTATGGGAATATTCAAAGAACATTCCCCAGTACCTTGCATCACCTTTTAAGAAGAGGACATGAAGCTTGGGAAAGGAGGCTAAAATGATGTACTAGTAATCTCAGCATCCATCGCTAACTTTTGGGTGAAAAAGATACTTATAGATAGTGGTAGCTTAATAGATATCTTATTCCATGATGTATTCCTCCAACTTGGAGTGGATAATGCTCAGATGCAAAAGATCAACACCACCTGATAGGATTCATCGATGATTTAATAGCAATACTTGGAGATATACTATTACCTCTTTCCCTAAGCATTCACCTAAAGAGAGCAATGAAGATGGTAAGATTTCTAATCGTCAAGACTCTATCTGCATACAACGCAATCTTAGAAAGACCCACCTTGAACCTATTCCAACCAAAAATCTCTAAGTATCATATGAAGATAAAGTTCCCCATCTCGAATAGAATTAGAGAAGTTGTTGGCGATCTAATAGTAGCTAAAAAGGGTTACACCAATACTTTGACGAGTATAAAAAATCCTACTCCTAAGATAGACCAAACAAAGGACTAACAAGACCATATGAAGGGAGACAAAGGTAAAGGTACATTGCAAGACAACAACCTTCAGAAAACATGCATGCTAGGAACTATCCCTCATGTCGCTTGATTGTGCCACTCATAGCGTCCCTCGGTGATATTTATTTATTTTAGTATAATTACTGATTTAAGCACTGCTCATTTTCTTTGAAATTTTATTTCTTTTTAAGTAGGAAGTTAATTTTGGATTAAATAAAGCTTACCCACTTGGGAATCACACCTTTCTTTACTATTGATGCTTTCATGAATAAATGTGTGTTCTTAACTTTTCGATGTCTTTTCCATGCTTTTGACCTTTTTTGTGACTGCATGCCCTCATCTGAAGTTTTCTCAAAGACCTTTAGGCATAAACCTACTATGAACCATATAGGATACCCTTGGTAGCCGCCTTTCATAATCCTACTATATTGCATATTCAAGGGTATGTGGTCGCAGGCATAAACTTACTTTAGGAGGCACAAGGTAGCCACTCTAAAAAACATCACACTAAAGGACCTTTGGTACCATATCTAAAAAACCCTTTAAAGGCCTTTTGAGAGGCAAATAGTACTTTTTTTTGGAAAAACCCACTAAAGGCCCTCTGGAAGGCACATGGTGCCTTTTTTTGAAAAAACTCACTAAAGGCCCTCTGGAGCCACTAGTATCTTCTCTAAAAGAACTACTAAATAGCCCTTTGGGAGGCACAGATAACGAAGTAAAGAAACATAACTTGAATGCTCTCAAGAGGAAGTGGCAATAACTCAACACTTAAGCAAAAGAAAAATTCTCTAAGTTAAGCAACTCCTTAACCTACTCTACACTTATGATGAAGCCTAGCAAGAGGCGTGTGAACACACCACCTTTTTTTCATCATTTAAACCCCAATAATGATGACCACTCAACAAAGGCCTAGGATCAACTTTTTACCTCCTAAGTGCACTATTTTGTAGAGTCAGTAATGACCATCCTAAAAGGTGAACAATGAAGTTTAATGAAAGGAAGGCTTTGCGCTTCCCTAAAATAATTTTATCATACACCATGCTTACATCAACAACGGATACTTGAAACTCACTAAATTGATTTTGAACGCACTGTGAAAAGAAGAAAAATGTTATTGAATGCATTGTGAAAAAAAGAATAAAATGTAATGATTTCAAAGAGGAAGACAAATATTAGAAGATTATTCTATTGTAGCTCTAGATATGATTTCTCCAATTAGTGTATGTTATATAATTTTATTATGTGATGCATTTCACAATCCCGCTAAAATATTTTATGTATTGATTTTAGGATTAAACTATTTAAAAGAGGATGCTTTCAAAAAAAAAAAAAATCATATTTGATAATTGTCAAGGACAACTTCCATGAACATGAACCAAACTCAATGACTTGTGGCCGCCCAAGGCACTGGCCATCCCTCGTGTTGGTGGTTGATCACTAGCAAGCAACACCCCAAGGGTTGCCTACCGTAGGTAGGCTATGGGCAACCCCCTCAAGCGCCTGAAGTATAGACCCAGTTGGCGCCAATTCCAAGCGCTACGTGAGTGCTCGAGATATTCAATCGCAAGAGCTCAACCTTGGGCACCTCACGAGCACCCAGGATAGATACCCTAATGCACCATAAACGGTGTCCAATGCTAGTGCTGCCATCGACCAGCCGATAGATAGTGAACAAGCGGTGACAACCCCTTATTGGCTTCCTTCTAGTTAACCACTTGAAGACTCCTTCCTTAGGTCTAACTGGGACCTACTCTCAGACATGCGTTGACTTGATGAAACCCCAAAATTGTTTTACCAACTTAAAAAAGTTGGAAAAATGTTTGTAAACTAGAAAGGCAAATTGAAGACATACAGTGAATAAAGCATGAAGTAAGAAAGAAGTTACCTTGAAGACTTATTTCATCACTCCTCTTGAAACCTTCCTTTATCTATCTCTCTCCCCAACTCAAGTTAGAATTTTTCTTCTTTTTGCTAACTCCTTAATCGCTGACAAAACCACCTTTATGGAGTCTGTCTCAAAACTTTTAAACACTTTGAAACCTAGTACACTTCAACTTTGATAAAAGTTGAGAACTCATAGACATATGACTTAAGAACCATCATTTAACAAATTTTATTTTAACAAATTAAAGTAAAAAAAATTAAAAATTGAACTTTTAATATATTTTTGATGTGAAATTAAAACATTCCTACTGAAAATAGGGGGCTTAACGATACTAATAAATTTGACTATAAGGGTTATTTGATAAATTAATTAAAAATGACCCAATAACTAAAATTAATTAATTAAGTAAAAGGGCCAGAGAGTTGGAAGATAATTTAAGCATACAAAGAAGGACAAAAAAACCTTAATGGGCCTAAACCTAATAAGATAAAAATCTATAAATACTAAGTTCTAGAAAGAACTTGGGCACAAGAAAGCATTCACCAAAAAACCACAAACTTTGGAGAACTTTCGAGAAACCAATATCTCTCTGTACACGTTCCAAATAAAAAAGAACCAACAAAACCACTATCTACTGGAAAGGACCTTGCTCCATTTCTATTTAGCATCACACATGTTATAATTAGTTTTCAATCCGTACATTACCTATGTTTGATGATATTTATCTGTATGTTATGTGTGACATTGTATTCAATTTTAGCTACAAATAAATTAATCTATATTAATAGAAATTAATGTACAGTTTAGTAAAAAAAATGTCAATGTTGATATAATTTTGGTACATATTGAAAATCTAAACTATAGTTCAGTGGACAATCTTATGTTTATATAGTTTAAATTTTGTCAACTACTAAGCCGCACTTATTGAATATCTAATTTTGGTATAGTTTAGTCAACTAATAAATTTATATATTAGTGAATTAATTCAAATGGTTTACATTCAACTTAACTAATGTATTTAGTGATACGTTCAGTAATATTAATCCGTGCATTATATTGCAATGCACGGATTAATTGTAATTAAAGTTGTAGACATGTTTAGATATTTTCTTATATAATTTTGTTTTTCATGAATGTATTGGTTTTATGATCATTCTACATTCTATTGCAGAAATAAATATAATCATTCTATATTATATTGAAGAAATTTATTTTTTTAAAAAATATAAGTATTTAATACCATAGACACATTTCGTTAATAAGGTTCAACCACTTTTAATTATAGTACTCAAATAATTGAGTTTAACAATTCATGAATGTCTTGTATATGTATAGGATGAGCACACAGAAGCAACAATGCCTAAAAATCTGATTGATAGATCTAACCCATTACTTTTGGAGGGATGTGTTACATGATTAGTAAGTTTAAGGTGTATAAATGTAAAGAAGGTCAAAGCTTGTTCACAATGATTATTTCATTTGTTTCACAATCACAATTAAAGTCAACTGCGTGAGAGGAAATAAGTGCACAATTAGCTAGGCCACATGAATTCAAATTTATGAACTACAAAAATATCCCTGCACGTCTCAGAATTGATATTTATTTGATTGCGATTTTATTCTCAACTTTTGGTGCTGTGGTCGTTATATTTTGTAGAGTTGTACAAGATTATATTGCATTGATATTTAACACAATATTTTTTAGATGTTTTTGGGAGGCTAAATAAAAAGGACCTTGTTGAAAATGCAAAATTTGGTCTAGTACGAAACATTAAGTTGATGTATAAAAGGTACTTTATTACATAATGAGTCTGTGTGTGTGTGTGACCGCACTTTGGCTTTCGTTTTTCTTATATAGTGGCAACAATATGATGGTGGCATGATGTGGTAAATTGGCTAATGTGCTTGATGACAATCATTTTAGAAATATTTTAGGAGTTTTTTTGATTTTAAAGGTTGAAGAGTTCAAAGATGCTAATATTTTCTTGAAATCAAAGGATAGTTGAAAAGTCTAATTTTTGTTTTGCACGTTTAATTCAATGCAATTTGTTTTTCATTTATTATAAAATATAAGTGGTTACAATTTAAAAGCCAATGTTTGAGACCAAAGCTTATATTAATTTGGAGATACTAGAGGTCTTATAATTTCTAGATAGGTTACTATGTGCTTCTTATATATACTTCTTATTCATATGTCAAACACAAGTTTTATTCATCTGACCTTTAAAGTTATTTTTCATGTATATGAATATCTAACTATACTATATGCAGTTTGGGAGGTGAAAATATTACACCAATTGAGACGTAGTGACCTTCTATGTTAGAGTTAATGTTCCAAAATAGAAAGAAGGTGGTTGAAATTTTCTCCAAGATTACCTCGGTTGATACATTGGTGATGACCATAATACATTTTTCTTTTGTTTTTCCTATAGTGTAGTCACAAAATGATTTTGATACAGATCTTGGTTTACACATGCAAAGCATATATTTTGAAAAGTTGACTTACATAATATTTTATGTCATAAAGCTTGGATGCATTCTCCATAAAGGTTTTTGAGAAGGACTCAACTTTTTTTTTGTGATTGTTGCAAGGTTGAGGTGTAGTCTCCTATATGGAGGTTCATTTCATCTATTTGTACATACTTATATATGTGTATGAACAAACTTAAATTTTATTCATTCGTTTAATTAAATTAATATTCATTGATATACTAATCCTTTTTTATTCAAGGTACATGTTGAAGGTCTTGCCTATGATATGAGTGGCGGGGCATGGTTTGTTATCTTTGATATGGAATCAAAAACTCGTAAGTGTAGAGCTTGCATAACTCATGTTAGCACAGGGATAGGTTATTGTATTTTTTATTTTTGTTTAATTTGAATGACCATATTTACTTATAAAGTATTAAATATTTTTATGATTCTTATTATTTATTATATTTATTTAACTACTTTAATTTTAATTATGTAGGAAGGACTAGAAAGTGAGATTGTCATAGATGCAATTATGCGTGTTAGAGGAAATCCGTTCATATTCCAAATTAGGTTGACTGATTACAATTTTGAGAGTGGAAATCTTGACCTCACTGTTTCGAAGTGCTTTAATGCTAATGCCAACCTCAAGTCTGAGTATCTACTGAAATAAATGTAGTGGCTTTTAACTTTTTTGGTTAATGTATGTGATATATTATTTTTAGTAATTGATTGGCTTATACTTTTGTGTATGGACAAATTGCATCTAAGCTTGAAGGAAGATTAATAAAAAAGTAACCAAGGGATTGATTGCCAATTCTTTGAACAATAAATTTTCTATTGTAAGTGAATCATTTTTAGAGGAGGCAAATTTAGCTTTTCAAATAGCATGGTGGGATTCTTCCACAAGTGACTTGCAAAATGACGAATTACTAATGAAGAAAATTTGTGTTAGGAGGTTATTTATTATTACCCAAATTAGAGTAGAAGAAACGAATTATTTTGTTACACTACAACAAATTGCATTTCATGTAACAAAATCTTTTGTAACAAAGGTAAATTTCATTGCTAATGTTGTAATTATTGTAACAAAGTTGAATTTTTGTTACTAAAATGCTTATGTTGAGTAACAAAATAAAAATCTTGTTACCTTTAACTAATATTTGTTACGTTAAATTTTTTTATGTTTTGTAATTAAATAAATATTCATTACGAAAAATGTCATTTAGTCACATATAATATTTTTTGTCATTTAGAAAAATTTATTTGTAACAAAATTGGATACTTATTGTAACACAAAAATGTTCGTTACAAATAAATTATATTGTAACTAAATGTATGGTTACTAAAGTTAATTCCATTTTCCCTCTAGAAATTTGTTTCCTCGAAAATTTAATTGTACACAATGGTAACAATTGTTTTCGACACTAAATGTAAATGGCAATTAAATTAATTTTGCACCTGTACTTGTGAGTTGGGCTTTAGTTCAAGAGATGGGCTTCACAATAATTCAAAGAAGTTGTTAATTGGGTTTGGTTTAGTTTTATAATTGGACTTGACCAAAGTTTTAATTGGTGAGTTTTGTCTTATTATAAGAATTGGGCTTGAACAAATTTGAAGTGAAAGAACTGCTTAATTGGGCTAATTTCATTATAGAGTTTGGTATTAAAATTTTTTTGTGAATTATTTGTTAAACTGAAATTCTTTTAAGGGTTGGGGTTTAATAAATTTGTAGTGGATTATTTTTGAGTTGGGGTGTTATTTAAGAAATTGGTTTGACTAAATTGATAGTGAATTAATTGGTGATTTGAGCTTTGTTTTAAGAGTTGGTCTTCAACAAATTTGAATTGACTAAATGATTTGTTGGTTTTCTTTAAGGAATTGAACTTGAGCAAAAATTTTGGGGAATAAATTATTATTATTATTATTATTATTTTCTTCTAAGAATTTGATGATGAACAAATTACAAGTGGATTAACTTGTGAATGAGACTTTCATCTTAAGAAATAAGCTTGACCAAATTTTGATTGAATAAATTAATTGAGTATTAGCAACTTTTGTTTTATTGATTGGGGTTTACTAGCTTTATAGTAAATTAGTTTATTTGTTTAAGAATTGCGCTTAACAATAATTTAAAGAAATAATTAATTGAGTTTTACCAACTTATTTTCTATTAATTTGGGTCCATCAATTTTCAAGGAATTAATAGTTTTTGTTTAAGAATTAGGGTTGACATTAACTTAAAGAATTGGTTAATAGGTTTTCTCTAATTTATTTTTAAAAATTGAACTTCACCAAAATTTATAGTGAATTGGTTAATTGGGCTTTGTCTAAGAATTAGATTTTGTTGGCATAGTGCCCTGCAAGCCAATGAAATTGGCCTTGTAAAGACTATTTTCTTCTAAACAATTTTGATTAAATGATATTCTTTATATGGTCATCTTCATCTTATGCTTTATTTCACTTCACACTTTTGGATGAAATCCTTAGATCACCTAAGACTGCAGGACTTGGTTTGGTGACCATGGAATAAGTCTCATATTGTCATGATCTTAAATCTTTCAAATCATAGGATCTAACGAGACGGGGCATCTAAGATTCAGAAAGACTTACACTAATGATGCATAAATTCAAAGGTTAGAGATTGCTCCATTCCACAAACAACTGTATGAGATATGAGTGCATGTTAATGGGTGCTTGTTAGAGAACAAGACACTAAAAACCCACTAAATAGCCGTAGTAGCAAGTCGGTAGTGGCTAGTTCTCTTACTTATGTTAGTTATATTATTAGTCTTTTGACCTGAGGGTCCATGGTAACTTTGTGTTCGGTCCTCATCTTTGACTCTTCCTTGACCACCTGGGTCTTTTGGGATGAGATTGGGCATGAGCTACTTGGCATGGAGCTTTGTAAAATCTAAGATGGAATCTGACTCATCGTTGTTGTGAAGGATGAGTGCATCTCCTATGTATTCTATAATGATCAATTCCTAAAAATCTTTGCGTAAGGTGGTGTGATAGTTTGGAAAGGAGTTTTCCAAAAGTGAGGTTACATAACGGGATCGAACAATTAGAATAGAGACATAATATCGAGACTATTAGGGAGTCGAGAAATATTTTGCCCTGGGCTTCTTTCGGGAGATAGGAGACAAAAAGACTGTATTTGCATGGTACACGTAAAGCGATGATGGTTCTCCAAAATATTCATTTCGGTCAATTAGTTGGGCTCTATAAGCTTAGGTTGGACATCAACCATTGGGATTAGGATACTCTTCAGTTAATGAGATTAATTGAATTGAGTCGATTAGTTGAAAAGGAGTTTTAAACTAAAATGAATATAAGACATTCAAAAGTTACAAGGAGTTGTGAGCTAATATCTAATGAATGGTAAAGCCTATTAGGTTACACAAAATTTAATTAGCTTCTTAATTAATGGAGAAAATTTTCTAATGGTTAGAAAATCAACTGCTAATGGACCTATTTTATGGTGCCAATTTTGAAGGTGATTTTTGGTTTGATTAATTTAAGTCTTAAATTAATCAATTAATTTAAGGAGTTAAATTAGACCAATAATTAAGGAGTTAATTGTTTGGTGCCAACATGACCATCAATTGGTCAATCTAACATAAAGAGTTAATTAACAAATTAAGTTTAAGGAGTTAAGCTAGTTTGACTTAAAGAGTTAAGCTAAAGGATAATTAATTAAATTAAAGAGTTTAATTTAATTAATAGGGAAGAATGAATTTTTGAGGAAAAATTCAAATGAAGAGTTTATTTGAATTAAGAATTATGCTAATTGATGTGAAGAATTAGATTTTATCACAAATTCCCTCCAAAACCTCTTGCAAGCATTGCATTTATGTGTTGAAAGTTTGCTCTTTTCTTCTTCTTCCCTACCTAAAATCTGCCTCTGGTTCTGTAAATCTCCTCTCTTATTCTAGCTCATAGATTGGAGATTTTGGAATAATTAATTGGTGTGTTTGATTATAACAATAGGGGCAAACAAGAGAGTTTGTTTGTTTTGGAGATCCATTTGCACAGGGTTCGGTTTATCAATTTTCTACAAGGATTTCCAGATAGCTTTTTGTTCCAAAATTTTTACAAAGAGTTCTTCAAGGTGTTGAAAAGCTCCAATAAGTTTCTTGGAAGTTTTGGAGGAGTATTAATTGGGCAATTTATGCACTCTTTCGGCTGTGTTAGTTGTAGACAATTTTTGGAATTGTGAAGAGTTTACAAGTCTGTCCTTGGATTTTACTTTTTAAGGTAATGCTCTCCCCAAATATGAAACCCTAGCATGATTAGATCCTTGTTATGCTTGTAATCACTAGTTAATTTCATGCTTTTGAAGTTTTGATAATTTGATCCTAGTGCCTTACTTGCTTTCAAGTCGTATTGGAGCCTAAATTTTGCTTTGATTTGGATTTTCCTTGATTGATTGATTCATGTGATGGATTAATCTAGATCACCAAATTCTTGATTCAACTGATGGATTGGAGTATTTGGTTGATGTTGTGTGGGGCTCCTTGATTGATGAGCTAAAAGCATGATATTATGTGATTTAAGTATTGATTCATGTAGTTAGTATGTTTTAATTCTTAGCGATTAATGTTGAATAGTGATTTGACATTAATTGATGTTATATGGTGATATAGCATGTTGATGATTGATCAAAAGAGTTTTGGTAATTTTTCGATCTAATGTGATTGGAGTTTTATTGGAGACTTTGAAGAATATGATTCAAGCTTTTCCTAATTTTTGAAGACATGTTTGAGCACTTGAATTTATAATTTTAAAAGGTGTTTTGAATCTGGAAATTCATCTAAGATGTGTGTTTTGATGTTGGGAACATGTACTAAATTTGTTGGTGCATGAAAGTTGAGTGGAAAAAGGCTTGGCACACCTTGAAGCTCTATCGAGCCCATGGCTGGGCGCTACACACAGAGTCTAGGTAGCAGTCCCTTGCTTGGAGTTTTGGTGTGCTTTGAACCATTTTTCCAACTCCTTTAATGCTCAATTTAGTTTTTCACTACACACATTAGATGCACAAGTGTTGTGTAAGGTCTCAAAACTATGTTTGACATTTTGAGTGCTTTTAAAAATTGGTTAAAGTTAATCTTCCAATAATGACATAAGAGTTATGCTTGTTCAATTATTTATTTATGAGATAAGCATTTAATTATTGAAATTATGTAACACCTCGAAATTTTATGTTTCATAGAATTTAAATTTTATTATTTTCAATTTTGTGAAATTTAATTATTCTTTATATTATTATTAATTTTAAATTTCTTGAGACCAATTAGTAATTTCGAAAGGCTTGATTGAACTAAAATTTAAAATATTGGGGCTTGTTTGGAATCATTCTAGTCAACCAGGGTCTATATGTTATTTTATTAATTAGAAGACTTAAATTGATTAACTTAATATAGACTAAGGACTAAATTGCAATTTCTAAAAATTAGATTTTATAAAACAAATTCTTTCTTCATTCCTTCATTATTCAACACCTTCTCCATTTCACTTTCATCCTTCACCATCACCGAACCACTCTTCACCATCACCAACTCCTCTGGCGCCTCATTTTACCAAACCAAACCTTTTCTTACCCTCTAGCCACACTTGCATACCACTTACATGGCTGAGATAGGTGGTAGCTCATCGGGAACAAAGGTTGAAGAGAGACCCACCTTGTGGGTTCCACGGCGGACGGCAGTGTAGTGGGTTGATTGGGATTCTAGGTGGGTATTTGGGAAGCTCTTAGCTCGGAGACCTTAATGGAACCATTACATGGGCCATCAAAGTAATGGCAACGACGAGAGAAAATGATCAAAGCTCAATGGAAAAAGTTAGTTTTGGTGATTGCTGAGCTTGATTTAGTGTGTTCTGGCCTAAGAAACTGGAAAGTAAGTAGATATTTGGAATCAGGAGCTCGAGAGGAACATTTTAGTAATGGTGGCAAGTTTTTCGGCGGTAGTTGCACGACGGCAGTAGGGAGGTAGTTTTCTTTCCTTGACATGATGATCACAGTGGTGTGCTTGGTTCGTGAATTTGAGGTTTCATTGATCAAATTGTGGGTAAAACTTTGATTAATTGATTAATTGATTCCTGATTTAATCTGAGTAAATTGTTAGGCTAACCTATGATGTAAATACTAGTTAATTGAGCCAAAATTTTGATTGGAACCAAGAATTGAGACATGTAGTAGTATATATGTAACCATAATAAACCCAAACATGTGCTAGATGCTAAATTTGAACTTAATAATGATAATAAGGATTAAGTAATATAAGGCTAAGTGGTATTGTTTAGGATTAATTATGTAGGGAATTGGACTATATTGTGTAATTTACGATGATGATATGATATGATCATGACTTTGTAAATAAGAAAGAGATCTCATGCTATTTTGGAACTGATATAGTCTATCGTGACTAATTCTAGAATAATTGAGTTATTGAGGTACCGTGTAAATAGTACATAATGAACCTATATTATTGTGTTGATCAAAGTGTAAAATCGCCATACTAGATAAATAGTTGTCAATTTTAAATTATCAATATTATAATTGTAATTACTAGGGTTGAATAAGGATATTGATAGTAGACTTATTCTTTTGGATTAGGTGATGAAGAAATGGGTCCCATAGACCAATAGATGGTAATAACATATCTGAGGCTATCAAGCTGAGAATCTAACCTCTTGGGTATTTGCTTATATGCCCAATGAGGGTCTACCAATCCGGTACTTTTTTATACTTATTTGTTATTGTGATAAACCCCTGTTAGGGTTAATCTCATTTCCATTTCATAACTGCATCTTAGTTATTATACTTCGTGAATTGCTTGAGTTCTTAATTGTTGCCCGTTATTTGTTTTGTAAACCTCTATGAGGGTTATTGTTAGTTTTTGTTTTGGTGTCTAGAACATTTATTTATGATGTCCATTTTCTGTTCCTTGTATCTCATAGTTTTGGTTGCTGACCTTATATTACTCGTTGAATCATTTTGCAATCTGAAATGGCCTTACTAGCCAGTATATTATGTATAATTAAAATGGCCTTGTTGGTTAGTATATTGTGTATAACAATTGTTCTGAACTTGTACCTAATTATATTCTTGATTTGTTTAAATGTCTTGTTCGGTTAGTACTATACAATATGTATTAGGCAGAGCAAAGGGCTACACTAGTTGACAGGGCATGTCTAGTAGGGGCCCTCTTGAGTCTATTCTCGTTAACACCCTTGGATTTTAGTACTAAACCTACTCTAGATTGATACTGTTAAATTGGTGATAAAGATAATGTTATTGGTTAACTTGGTTTGCGATCTTGACTTTGGGCAGTTGGGGGTTAACTATGGCCTAAAGTGTGATTGGCGAGGATAGGTCCTACCAATTTGTGTGGTTGCGATCTTGTCTTTGGGCAAGACTTAATTTTTGCAAGGATTGATTTTATCAATTTGTGCTACAGCAATTTAGCGAGTTGGCCACTCGTCAAGGCGATATAAGGGGATAGACCATCTAATGGTTGAGGTGACATAAGGGGATAGGCCATTTTACGATGGTATTGAGGTGATATAAGAGGGCAGGCTATTTTACAATCGTATAGTTATATAGTATTAAGGCGATATAAAGGGAAATATCATTTTACAGTTGTATCGAGGTGATATAAGAGGGCAGGCCATTTTATGATCGTATTATTAATATAGTGTTATCATTGATTTTATAAAATGTTATTGTCTAGTCTATTTTATAAAATTGATCAAAATCCTAGATTTTGAAACTTGCGTTTTCACGAAATAACTTGTTCACTAGGTTTCTTAAAATTATTCATGTCTATAAGTTATGAAATTTTCTATGAAACATATTAAATGTGAAATGACTTTTTGTTGATATGGGATGACTTGAGTTAGCTCACAAAGAGTTGTATAAGAAATAATGATTTTTGGATTCAGTTTGTTGATCCTATAAACTATTTCAAATCTTCCATATCCAGATGTCGTGATCTATATTTTAGTTATCTGAATTCAAAATAAATGTTCTTCTTACATTTTTATATTGTATTCCATTTCATTCAAACAGGTATAGATGGTGACCAAGGTCCTCTGGCGTGAATGCATTTTGTAAAATACTAAACTTTTGGTTATATATATATATATATATAATTCCTTGTATGTTAAGTTAGTTTAAGATGTTGTGATATTTCATGAATGTTCATGAAGACATGAGATTGTAAATGTTATGCATTTGGATATTTTGCCCAGAGTGTGTTAAGTTAGTATTGTGCATTTCTTGAAGGGTTTGAGGAGAAATTTATGGGTCTGTTGCTTGCTATGAGCAAAATATTAAAATTGAATTGGTAGCACCTCAATTTAGGTGTTGTCCTGGGAGGGGGTGCTACAAATTAATTATTAATGCTAGATTTATTTATTATTCATTTAATTATTGAATAAATGATGAATGAATAAGGATGATCATGAGCCTTTAATATTGATTTTATTTATTTCAAGTTGTTGAAATAGGGCTTGCATGCTTTTTGTTCTATCTTCTAAAAGTTATGAGAGTAAAATCATTAGGAGTGAGGTTTTCTTTCTCTTATAAAAGTTGCAAGGAGCAAAGAGGATTCAAGGAGGCTTGAAAACCAATAAATGTATGAGATATACTCATGTAATAGTTTAGTTTAATCAACTTACTTAAAATCAACAAAGTGATGCACTTGTGGCTCTAAGTGCATCACTTGGTTACGCTCATGGTCATCCCACCCTAGGAGCATGCTAGGCGCATTTACTTATTTATGCTTTTTGTATCCTGTCAATGTATGAGATATATGATTAGGACAAAAAAAACCTAAATAAGAAGATAAAAATGATGAAATCTTTACAAGCAAAATCCTTCCACTTAGAATGTCTAAGTGCTTTTCAAATATTAAGTCAAAATAAATACAAATTAAAAGAGTTTTAATTAATCCATGCCATCTACCAATAGTATGCGGCATGCCAATGCTACCATTATTTGTGTGATGTCTTACAAATCATAGGTCACATTTATAATTTTAAGCTGAATCATATATTTAGCATGAGATGCATCTTTGATTTGAGACCTTCTATGCATTAGCACACGAGTTGTGGGATGTCGTGGGGCTATCTTACGTTGAAGTTTGATTGGTAGGTTTGACTTAACACCTAGTAGTGTAGATGTCGTACGAGTCGTGTGTCTACATGAAAAGTGAGGCAAAATACATTAAAAATTGCATGAGACACATTTAGAAAAAGTTGCTTAGTTTTGGATTGTTTGAGAATGTCTCACGAGTCATAGGTCTATTTTTGCAAGTCCTTGGGGTCTTGATTTTTACTAGGAATGTGATTTCTCAAATTCCCCTTGGAGGTGAAGGATTTGATAAAATAATGGGAGAAAAACATGCTTGAAAGACCATGAAC